>JADNYJ010000070.1:0-193430 GCA_015501075.1 Gymnopilus junonius | reverse complement strand
ATGACGGAAATAGGCAACGATTTCGCCGCACAGCACCGGATCGAGTTGTAGCTAGTGATGTGTGGACGATTCATCTTGACAGTGAATGTGACCCTTGTGGATGTCCACAGGAACAAGCTATATCAATGAACGTAAAGCATGGCAGTGTTTCCAGGCTAGACCTGTGCGCGCCCACCTTTTTACAATCAAAACATAGAAGAAGGATTGATGAACGCTGATGCCAGATTTCATTTAAAGCAGGTGAAGTCCTTTCCGTCGATCCAATCTGAAGCCGGCCTTCATACCACCACCATCTATCCCCCTGCCCACAGACGCTGGTCGTCTTTGACCCCTGCAGACAACCAACAATCATGTTCAGAGCTCTCTTCTCCGTCTGTGTGCTTTTCACTTCCCTTATCGGATACGTTGCGTGTGTCCCGGTCCCAGGGCGCTCTTCCATGAGGTACGCAGGCCAGCCTTAAGTGTGCTTGGAATTTATTAGCTGATTTAAAATACGTCCAGCTTGGTAGAACGCTATGATGATCTGAGCGACGCCCTCTACACAAGATCCCTGGGTGAGATGCTTGGAGCGAGAGATTTCGACGCTAGAGAATCATATGTGTACAGCAAAGTAGGCTTAATTCCCCGTCCTAAACATGTCGTAGAAAGGTCTGATGTCAACGCCTTGAATCGTAGCGTGATTATCTCTCCTTGCTCGAAGACCGCGACCTTGATGATCTTTCAATATTTGATGAACGCGACTGGGACGATTTAATCTACGAATTTACGAAGGTATTTGGAATCGTATTTCACTCTGTGAGATCTCCCATCTCATCACCCAAATCCATCTATCTAGCGCGAGGACACACCCATCGCGTCCCTCTACCGCCGCAGCATCTTCACCAAAATCAAACACGCCTTCCAGCACGTCGGACACGCTATCGGGCACGCCGTTGTCCATGCTGCCAGAGCCGTAGGCCACTTCGTCAAAACCACAGGAGCCAAGATCGCCAAAGTCGCTTTGAAAGTCTGGTCCGCTGCCGCCTCCGTCGCTTCTCGCGTTGTCAAATATATTCCTGGAATTGGGCGTGGGGTGTCTGCGGCACTCAAAGGCGTCTCGGCCGCAGAGAACAAAGTATCTGACAAGATCCATGCGAATCTTGGCAAGTTCGGTAACAGACTCAACCATGGGTTGAACTATGTGATTAATCCATTGGGTATGGCATTATATTTTCACATACTCCCAATTTATTCATTGCTTATAATTCAAATTTTTTTAACCTGTAGGTTCCGCTGCGAAACGCATAGGCAAGGGTGGAAAGGCTTTGGGGGCACTCCTTTAATATCAAAAGGGATGGACCAAATGAATTATTCTCTATTTTAGATAAACTACAATTTTATCTTTATTCATTAGAAGCTGCTAGCGTGTCTGGTATGTAGTTTGAAATTGTAAGATGCGAACTGCACATGTGTCCGCCCACGAAATTTACAAGCAACGGCATAAGGAAAACTGCGACCTTCAGCAGACCATTGTTTTGCGACGGGCCAATCTGCAGGGCCTTCGGGGCTTTTGCTCAAGGCAGAAGGAGTTTCATGAGCTTGCCGCCCTCTATTTTTAAGTGCCCCATGCCAATCGGCGGCAGTGTGTCCACATGGCACCGTGGAAAAGGCGCCCACGCAGACTTTCGTACCCAAAAAGGCGGCCGAGTTGACTCATTTTGTGATATTACTTGAGAAATAACTGGGAGGGATAAAATTGAATGCAACTGCAGAATTACTCTAGAAGCATGGTGCTTCATGCTAGAGTCACTTAAATCCAACTAAATTCACTAGGTGAGAGCATAAGCATAGTCGGAAGCAGTAAGTAAAACTGAGGCATTGCCTCCTCCTATTTAGTTAGAAGAAGAAATCATCCGTCAATCAACTGAAATGACGAAGAAAGGGGAAGACGGACACGGACATATTTCCGCCTTTCACCTTTGAGATCTCATCCCAGGCCATGACTTACAGATTGATAGATAGCTATATTCTACAATCCAATTCTCATAGCAGGGTATGAAATTCACTGTATTAAGAGCAATAATAAATTATAGATCAATCATTCTGGAGTCAATCACCGGAGCTTATGAAGATATAGCATATACCTTCGACGAAGACAAATTCCAAATCCTCTCTGCGACATTAACCAAAGACAACACCAAGTACTTTGCCCTTCTTGCCTAACTTCTTCCCAGCAGCGCCTATAAAAATTTGAGGGGAGCCAATGATGAACTATGGTAGAATCAAAAAGGTGGGGAACTTATGCTTACTGACAGGATTAATAACATAGTTCAGACCTTTGTCGACCTTGTTCATTTTCCAAGGTTGGTATGGATCTTGCTAGAGGCCACATTGGCACCAACTGCAATTCCTTTGAGGGCGGCAGATACACCAGCTCCAATTCTGGGAATAAATCTAGTAGCTTTGCTCAAGACAGACTTTGAGGCCAAATTTGGCGATCTTAGCCCCATTAGTTTTGAAGAAATGTTTCACTTTATGTGCAGCGGACTGGAAAGCATGCTTTATTTTTTGGCCAACGTTGCGACGTTGGAACCAATCGCAAATCAATTGTCCTAGAGTCATTACTGAAGCTCATGAAGACATATATTGCACCTTGAGCGGATTCAAATTACAACACCATCTGCAAAATTAAATCAAGACAGCGTTAAGCGCTTCATCTTTCTTGCCCAACTCCTTCTCAGCAGCACTTTTGGAAACTGAGGAAGTCAATGCCACAATTCAAAAGTATCGAAAAGGTACTTACCGGCGTGGTTGGTGATGTAGTTCAGACCTTCGTTCAGCAGGCAGCTTCAGGTGCGGAACGGATGACGCAGCCGCCGCACCGTGTTGATGCCAAATCTGGCAATCTTCGGTGCTTTGCTCTTGACTACTCGGCCGAATGCATATGAAGCATAATGGATGGCATGCCTCACCCTTTGGCGAACTGGAATATCACGCTATATAATGTCATTATGGTCAGATGAAGCATAGAACATGACAAAGCCCATTTACCTTGGCAAATTTATATTCTAAGTCATCGTCAAACTCGCGTTCATCGAGGGTAAATGCATTGCGCTATATCAGAAATTAAGTAAGAAAGGCGCGGAATCCTTCTGAATTATGTGGTACCTTGGTGTATTGGTGGTAAGCTTTGTCGAAATCACGTACATCGTGTACGGAGAAATAATTGCGCTGGATTTATTACAGTTTCATGAGGATTTCTGCCTTCTAATAGATGAAATAGAGCAAACATACCTTGAACACTGCGGGATCTACAGTGTCAAACTCTCGATCAGCAAGGATATCATCCAACGAGCGTGTCAGGAGTTCATTGTCGACATTGTCGTAGCGTTCGACTAAGCTGTCATGCCCAAAAAAAAATGTTAGCAATCCATCTTAAGTTTTGGATAGATGCATATACCTGGAAGAATGACTGGGTACTGGAGCAGATGCTGAAAAGCCGAAGAATGCGAAAAAGACGAAAAAGAAAGCGAGAATTGCTCGAGACATGGTTTTGATGAGTTAATCACTACGACGGCCAGCGTCCTTTGCAAAAAAAGTGATGGTGAGAGTGAAGCCCGGCTTCCAGGGTGGTGGAAGTCTATCGCTCCAGCCTTTATGTATTTTTTCCGAAATTTGCTGCATAACCCAGGTCAAACTCCGGTTAGCCTGTTCCCGTTGCCTAGGCTCTATCAAAGATTTTGATTTTCCGAAGGGTTGTCGACAGCGGCTTAGCACGTGAGTACATAGCGCGTCATGGCAATATAGGATAACGAGAGCAATTATGCACAAAAAAATTATTACAATTAAGTATATACATGGCTGAAGGAAAGCCAGAGCGAAGCTTAGGACGAGAGGTCACGAATAAGCAAAGGTAAGGAAAAAATAAGTAAAAAAAACCGACGAATAGAAAAGAAAATTAATCGTCGATCTTCTTCAATTTCTTCTTCGGAGGCTCCGCATCAGTCTCAGCATCCTTCTTCTTAGGCTTAGGCTTCGGCTTCGGCTTCTCCTTCACTTCATCCACATCCATTGGTTCGTCGCCCTTAGGTTTCGGCTTGGACGACGACGCACCCACAGCCTTAGGTTTGGGTTTGGGCTTGGGTTTCTCCTCGCCATCCACATCCATAGCCTCGTCATCCGAGGCCTTCTTAGCTTTCGGCTTCGGCTTGGGTTTAGGTTTCGCCTTGGGCTTGTCCTTCTTGTCCTCATCATCATCTCCGGCGTCACTGCCCTTCTTGACCGCAGGTTTCTTCTTGACAGCCTTCTTGGGCGCACCGTCGCCGTCTTTATCTTTGGCTTTACTCTTCCCCTTGGACTTCGCGTCTTTTGTGAGTGCCAGGTCGCCGGACGCGTCAGAGGCGGTTTCGGCGCCGGATGTGTCTGAGTCCGCTGCCGCTTGGTGAGCCAGAGTCGGAGTCGGAGGCTTTGAAGTCCTCTGTAGAGAGAGAAAAAAAGACATACGTCAGCAACGGGATCAAACGAAATATGAAAGTAAAGTAAAGGGAACCCACCGTCTTCTTCCTCACTTTCATCATCCCCACCGCCCGTCCTAACAGGCTTCTTTTGTCTCTTGCCTCTGTCATCGTCGTCGTCGCTCACAACGCTCTGCATATCCTCGTCGTCATCATCCACCCCGACAGCCTTCAACAGCAAATCAGCATCAGGCACCATCTCATTTTTCACTCGGATCTTCTTATCCTTCAAATACGCTTCCGTGACCTCATGCTCCTCCTTATTGATTGAGGTGAACATGTACTCCCCACCAGACTTGAGCATGATTTTGATGTCGAACGTGCGCCCGCCGGTGGCGGCGGCGGTGGAGCCGACACGGGAGAAGATAACTTGGTGAATGTCGGACAGTTCGATGAGCAAAGGGGATTTGGAGACGAAGAAAATGTAACGCTCGAGCATGAAGAGGTCCCCTTGGACGGCTTTAAGGTTGGCTTTGAAGCCTGGATGACCGTCGCGGCTGAAGAAAGCAGACAACATGGTGAGTAAACAGTGTGAAGGAATAAAGAGTATAAAGGCCGTCTTGGCTTACCTTTGAAAGCTGCCTGAGCCAATGATTTTCTTTCCTGATAACGCACGGAAGACGCTAGATACGACCTCGTATGTGGGAGCTTCATAGTTTTTCTTGAGCTTGTCATACTTCTCCATTTCCTCGCTGGATGCAATAACGGAATAAGTATACAGTTTCGGCATAGGTGGCCAGAAGAGGCTTACTCAGTCATGTTGAGCTCAGCTGTAATCTCCTCTTCCCGTGTGAACTGCATGACGAGGTATTGATATAATGTTTGACCTTGACGAATGGGCGTGCTCAAACCCAACTATAGACGAATAGGGTAAGCTGCAGGATTAACCAAGGAAAATAAATCTACACACGATAAATAGGACTTGCTGGTCGTCCTTGGGTAAGAGGAATAACCTTGCAATACTCTGATAGAGAACCTTGTAATCGTAGGTCTTACCCCTCAGTCGCAAGAAATCGGGGAACATATCCATGTCATATCGTCCTCTGGGTGTGAGCACAAGCACCTCATCAAAGCTCAAGATGAGATCGCCAATACCAGCTCCAATATCAGCCTTCTCCTTGATAGTGTCATGGAACACCTGGGCGGCGCTGATCTCTTCTTGTCCATCCTCCTCCTCATTATCTGACTTGTCTGAGCCCTGGTCAGAGCCCTTGAGCTTGGCTATGGTTCCGGGGACGAAGAATCGGATTTCGGTCAGCTCATCTCCCACTTGTCTTGAACCGCCTGACTTGGATGGTGCGGTGAGGTTTGAGAATTCTAAGGAGACTTCGGTCTTTCCTGCGATGTTGGAATTGGCTACGTGCCGTAGTGGTAGCTCGAAAGACGTTTTATCAGACACCATAAATGCCAGGTCTTCACCTAGAGCCACGTGTTAATCTTTAGTCTTTTCTGCGTGGCTTTGTAAGAAGAGAAAATTTACCATGGAAATCAGCTACACCCCAGTTCCATCCTTTAAATGACACTTCAATTGTCTCAAGGGTGACTCCAAAGTAGTTTTTCATGAGCGTCGCGAGCTTGTCATGGTCCTGCAATGTCGAGTCAGCATTGTTTCCTGCTATAAGAAGGATGCACGGACCTCTCGAGCAAATCCATCAAACTTTTCTCTTTTATGGTCCTTCAACCCGACACGGAGCTGAAAACCGCGGGCTACTCTTAGCCACTGAACCCATTTAATGTTTTCGCTTTGGATGGCTGTTACATCCTTGCTTCCTTCTGAGTCTGCTTTCCAAGCCATACCGCTGGCAGCAACGCGAAATTCTAAACAAAAAATCAATCTGTAAGCGACTTTGTTTTTTGGTTGCAAGATTGGACAAAAAGCATACTTCCTGTATCTATAGACATCCCATGGTATATTCTGTCAAACTGCGTTGCCGCCATTAGAGTAAGTCAAGGAGGATGGACGAGGAGAGAAGATGGCGGTAGAGGTTAAAGCGAGACGCGCTGCGGAGTTTGAATTTACACAGGACGCGTTATTTACAAATGACTCATTCTACTATCATCGTTACCCAAACTGCCTGGAATCCAACCTGAATCGTCTCCCAAAATGCCACTTAATCCCCAGCCCGAGTTCGATCCATGGAGATGCGACGTCGGGAACTGCAGCCCTTGCAGTGCATGCATAAAAATTTCGGCACTGGACACGGCAATAGAGCGTCTTGTGCGCCAGCGGGAGGACATGCTGAAAACCCATATCAACTACAGTCACGACAAATTGATACGACGGCTTCCTGTCGAAGTCGTGTCCATTATCTTTATTTCCTACGTCAAGGACTGTAAAGATCTTTTAAACCCATGTGCCGACGGCGAAACTATCAATCACCCAAAATGCATTGTTCTGCACCCCTTATTATTTCGGCTGTTTGCAAACGTTGGAGAGAAATTGCTTTTGACATTCCTGATCTTTGGACGACTCCTAAAATCTATCTTTATTCATCTAAAAAGGTGGCCTTACAACAGCGGTTGCTCAGCGCGTGGTTAGCACGCTCTGGACGTCGGCCACTAGACATATCTGTGGCTCATACCAATTCATTTCAGTACGAATTGCCACTTTCGAATCCTTCCTTCATTGAAACGATTATAAAATCTGCGGTCCATTTGCGAACATTGAATCTATGTCTTGGCAGTGGCCTTTCCTCGCAGTTCTTTACAGGTTTGGTCTGCTTACCTGCCCTCGAAGGACTCCAACTTTGGGCACCGGAGCTCGACGAGGACGAAGAGGATCTTTACCGGGTCGAATTCTCACTACCTAAACTACCAAGTCTAAAGTACTTTAGGACAAACATTCACTGCGTGTTGGCCAAGTTTCAAGACTTTGCCAATCTGCGCGTATGCCACTTGGTTTCCGTCACCATGGATGAAGCGCTAGAATTCATGCGAGCTGCGACCAAGGTCGAAACATGTATTTTCAGGGATGTCTATCCAACTGCACAAACCTCTGAACCTGGTGAGGATCTCACTCACTACGACCTCAAAGACCTCGAAATACAACCAGTGGCATTGACAAATACACAAGCCATGAAACTTCTATTCAGACGCCTCATAGTTCCGTCCTTACGTCGCTTCACCTACGATGCCAATAAACTGGAGACTAATATCATGTTTCCTAAACGTGCTTTTATGGCGTTCTTGCATCGATCGGTGTGTAAGGGCCTCGAAAGTTTCGAAATCGTCGGGACAAATGACAATATGGCCGACAAGGAACGATAGCTGAATCATTGGCTGACACGAAGATGTATTACTGACGCATGTTGCCAGATGGATGGCATGAAGTTTATATTAACATTTGGCCTAACTTATCCTTACTTCTACTACCCAAAAAGATCGCCCAACAAAATGAAATTTGGACGTGATTGCTATCGCATTGGAGTGATGAGAGCTTAATTGGAAGGACAAAGTACAAGATGGTCAATTTTACCGCATTGGGTGGCCACGCGCTGCAGAGTTTGAATTTACTCTGGACAGTACAAATGCAACGGTCATTGTCAAGTCATTGTTCAACCTTTTCCCAAACTCATCCACCATCGTCGTCGCTCAGAATATCCGAATCCCACCTCTATTGACCCATCCACCGCGCCTTAATCTCATCTAAAATGGCACTCAAGCTCCAACCCTATTTTGATCCAAGCAAATGCGACGTTGGGTGCGACGGCCTTTGTGGCCTTTCCTCCCAGATACTAGCACTAGACGCAGAAATAGAGCATCTTGTGCAGAGACGCAAAAACCTGCTGAAAACCCATATCAACGAAAGGCATGATAGGCTGACACGCCGTCTGCCTGTTGAACTAATTTCCATTATTTTCACTTTCTATGTCAAGGATTCTCAAGATCTTTTAAATCCAAGCGCGGAAGGTGCAATCATCCGAGATCCATAATTACAATGTTCTGCCCCTCTCGTTATTTCTGCCGTTTGCATAAGCTGGAGGGAGATCGCCTTTCGTACTCAAGGACTATGGATGGCCTCAAAAATCCTCATTTATTCATCTAGAAAAATGCCGCTACAACATCAGCTAGCTAGCGCATGGTTAGCGCGCTCCGGCTCTCGGTCACTACTGGATATATCTGTTGCTCATCCCCGTTCATTCCAATTTGAATCGATATTGTTGAATACTTCTCTCGTTCTTACCATCAGGAATTTTGTGTCGCGCTTGCGAACATTGAATCTACGCCTTGGCACTGGCCTTTCCTCGCAGTACTTAAGTTACAGGTTTTTACTGCTTACCCGTTCTCGAAGAACTTCAGCTTTGGGCACCGGAACTCGACGAGGACGAAGAAGATATATACCAGGTCGACTTCTCCCTCCCTAAAGTACCAAGTCTAAGGCAATTTAGAACAAATGTTCGCTCCGTATTGAGCGGTTTTCAGGACTTTGACAATCTGCGCACGTGCCACTTGGTTTCCGTCGCCATAGACGAAGCACTAGAATTCCTACAAGCTGCAGATAAGGTCGAAAAATGTATTCTCAGGAGCATCTTTCCGACCGCTGAATCCTTTCCACCTAATCAGAATATCACACATTTTGGTCTCAGAGACCTTGAAATGCAACCCATGTCGTTGACGGTACAGAAACCATGGAGTTCTATTTGGCTGCCTCACACTCCATCCCTACATCGTTTTGCTTACAATACACAAAAAGTAAACGGGCCAGCCCATTTCCTGTGGATGATTTTTTTTCGTTCTTGGTTCGATCAGAGTGTTACGGCCCGAGAAATTTGAAATCGTTGGGACAGATTCCAATATAGAAGACAATGAATAATTCGAATCTTGCGATTCATGCCCTCCCTTAAGCAGTTGTCACTGAAATGCCTCAGGAAGACTCATGTGTTGGTTGCAAGATGAGTTTTTAGAAGACTCCAGTTGGCGTGAAGAACAATCTGAACTATCTGAACCATCAGATTTTCCGGATCTCTTCCTTCCCAACTTGGAGAGATTGGATATAAATGCCTTGTCCTGTTGCCCATTCCCTTGGGACAGCTTCCTCATATTTCTGCAGGCAATCCGTGCCTCATGTTTAGCCGCTCGAGGGTGAAGCTTTTGGGACATTGCATTGTCCAATTCCCCTGCACGGACTCGTACCGATACCCACCTCATTTTGCACCATGCACGCGGTCGTTCTAATCGTGTGCCCTATATTGTACCTGATATTGCTTCCATGCTTGCAAACCCTTTATGGAGCCAGTTCATATCCCTCAAGATCCTGGACGATGTGGAAGGGACGGACTTGGTTGCTGAATCATTGGCCTTCAAGTGACCATTCAGGTATACTGTTGATTCGAAAACGACTTCATGTCAATGGCCTTGCATTGCTGTTCGTAACTTGGATGCGAAATGCTATACATTATTTGCACGGCTCTGCCCTGCCATATGCACAATTCCATTATTCAAACATAAAAAGAATCAAGCTAGATGACGGTGTTACATATGTACATCGATGGCGACACATGCAAAATGGTACAGATACATTGTAATGATGGGCTGACAGTATTGATATACGTATGGAATAGATATAAGAATGAGTGGCATGTCTAGGCTGAGCGAATAAATCGACGAAAGAAAGAGAGAAAGATAGAAAGAACATTAAAAGAAAAAAGAACCAATGAAAAGATAGTCTAGAGTTGTTTTGCAAGAAGAGAACCTGGTTCGAATACGGCGTTATTGGACTTCGGTGCAAGGAGGGGAGGTAATGGAACATGAGGGTGTATAGGTCGACTATTTGAGGCGTATTTCTTCGTGCCAGAACGAGAGAGTGCTGCGGTGGCATTCTCATTTGATGACTTGGGACTAAAGAGGACGTGCCGTTCCTGATAGAGGACATACGACTGGAAAGAAATCATGGTTAGGACACACAAAAGGTAACACATGAGTGGATAGGGGCATACCCGGGCGATCAGGATCTTTTCCAACCAGACGCTGCCGTCTTTCTCCGAGCATGAAAATGTATGCAAATAGTCATCGGTATTCTCAAAGAATGACATGTTGTCGGTGGATTTTATGGCGAACGCGAAGGGCTTTGGACTCTTGTGGTTCCGCGTTACAACGTATGCATCGAAGTTTGATAATGAACAGAGGAGCACTTCGTCTTTGCCCTACAATGAAGGATGAGCCAACCTGAAAGTTTCAGAGATTGTCGATGCTTACGTTATCACGCTTGGCCAGCCACAGATTATGCTCTCGGAGGCGTAGCCAACGTTTGCTCCATTTCCCTCGCTTGGCTTCCCATTCAACGTAGCCAGAATGGGTTGGAGCGCTTGATGGAATGGCCTATAAGGACGATGAGTATCGGAGGTAAAGGCGGTATGAAAGAGAGGACTAACACTGCGACTGAGAGGAGTAGCCAGAGGGGTCAATTTCAGAACAAAATAGTTCACAGTTTTCTCCTTCAACCAAGACGCTTGCACATCAGCGAGCAGCTCATAGCTCCGTATAGGCCGTTCTATAGAGAAGGAGAAATGAGTGATACATATTAACAGATAGAGCAAGAAGACACACCCATGCCAAAGTCCTGGGCAACTTCAAAGACCATCCATCCACCGGAACCTGCCCAACCATTCAAAGCACCTTGAGCATCCATCAGGGAAAGAACGTCGCCAGCAGTCGTTGTAGGCCCGATCTCGACCATATTGAACTGCTGCAGATTGCCCACGAACACCCTTTGGTGAGATACCATGGTCTTGTTTGCAAGTGACGGTGATTGAGGCTGTTGAGACGCGTTACTCGGCCTATTGGGCTTTTCAACTTCTTCGGACGTCCTGGTAGAAAGGAGCCGTGTAACGGGGGAAGTAGGGGACATCACGAGCTTTCTTTGCTCCTCACCACTTTGCCTCGAGCTAAGGTTCACGCTTGTAGGCAGAGGCGGCACTCTTTCCTCAACGCGGTCCCCACTGACTCTGGACCGCGATGCAGATCGGTGACGACCGTGCTCGTGCTGCTCACTGGGGGTGCGACGAGAGGTAGTCGCAGAGCGACCAAGCCTATGATCACCATCAGAAGAAAGAGATGGTCGGCCATCAGAGTGATGGAAAGATCGCATGGGACGCAGAGATGGTACTTTGACAGGCGCAGGTGCAGGTGACGAGGCCACAGGAGGTGGCACTACAGGAGGTGACGCTACAGGAGGCGAGGTCGAGGGGGGTGGACGGCGCAAATGGTTGGTGGAATTAGGGTCTCTGACGGTTTTGCTCCGATCACGAACCAGAGTCGTAGAGGTTGACGGAGGAGAGAAAGAACTTGAAGAAGTGATTGTGCTAGCAACCTGCAGTTGGCGTTGCTGGTCGACAGAGGGCCTTGAAATCGACTTAGACAGAGCACGGGACAACCCAAGCTGCTGCAGCTGCTGTGGAGGAACAATCGGAAGTGCATTTGGTTGATACAGAGGAGAGAGTGGTTTGTCGGATAGTTGCACGTTGTGTAGTTTCCTTGTCAGGTCATAGGGGTCAAACGTGTCATGTACTGCCGATGTAGGCTTGCCAGGCAATGTCAATGTCCTCTGTCTTGTCTTGGGAACAGTGGCAATAGCAGTAGCTGCGGCATGCAACGCAGCGTCTTGCGAGCTTGAACCACCCATTACGTTCATGCCCGAGCCAGTGCCAGCACCCGCAGGCCTCAACGTAACCTGCCTCGCTCTCCTTTCCGCCTGATCTTTGTTGTCCGCCTTCATCGCCTTTTCCCTCTTCCGTTGTTCTCGTTCTTGCCGGAACTGACGTCTGATACTCTTTTGTGCCGTCAGGGCACCAGGAATCCGCTGTGCAAGTGGCACGTCATCGTCGTCGTCATCATCATCATCGTCTCTATCGTCCTCGGAAGCGTATCTGCTGCTTGCGCCGGAGACAGAAGGAAATTCCATAGGCTTCAGTGAAGGAGATGAAGAAGCCGTAACAAAGGATTCCCCTCCCGATGAGGGCGATCTAGAGAGAGAGTTGGCATTAGGGGGAACGGATAAGTAAGACTTGGTAGGATGAGCACTCGGCTCGCCGTAGTCGTCTGTCTCAGAAGATTCACCTTCGTCTTCGCTGGAAGACGGTGATGGCGCAGGCTTAGGTTTAAGCTTGATCTTTGCGTCGTTAGCGTGCTGCACCTTCAGCAATGCCCTTCGCCTCCTCTTTTCTTCCTCCTCATCTTCATCGTCACTATTGCTTCTGCGGAACGAGCGATGCGACCTCATGGTGGCGGAAGAAGAGTAGCCTTGACCGTATGAGGTGCCATTGCTTTGTGACGTCTGTCCGCGTGAGCTGCCACCTCTATAAGCGGACGTCGCAGCAGAGTTCCCTCGAGAACTTTGGCCATCCTGGCCACTTGAATCACGCATTTCGCCACCAGCAGTGGGAGTGGAAGTAGAAAGAGAAGAAAGTGTAAAATTGTCATCACCATCAAAGCCAGTCGTGCGAGAGCTCACGATCGTTTTTGGAGATGTGCGCAGCATAGAAGATGAAGGCGAGGAGCTAAATGTCATATCCTCTGAAGGCGGATGATCCGGCAGCGGCAACGGTGAAGAAGTGGCCGTCTGTAACACCAAATTCGTGGTTCCTGGTTGCACAGGTGATGGTTGGGTGGGGCTGGATAATGAAATTTCGCAGTTTGTATTTCCGCTGTTTTGCAAATGTTCGGAGCACTGATCCACGTGGCGTTGATCGTCCACGGCCGATAATGGTCCAGAGCTGGTGGTGGTGGTGGCAGCCGGAGCAGTGAAGTGGTCGTCGTCGTTGAAGGACGAGGCTGGGAAGAATCCAACTTCTCCGTACTTGTAGTCATATTCGTCGTGGTAGCCGCATGGCCATTACTAATATTCGTCTTCTCGTCCTCAACTCCAACTTCTGCCGTCGCTGTTTCAGGAAGCCAAGTTTGTCATATCCGAAACCAAAAGTTAAACCTTCATTAGACAATGCCGACAGGGCAAATTCCTCTGACACCTGGTCAAGGTCGTGCCTTCCAGAAGACGTAGAAAGACTTCCTTGACCAAAAGACATGGCAGCCTCAGAAAACATCCTCCTCTCCGTCTCATCCTCCCCACCTCCAAGCCCTTCTCGCTCCTCAACACCATCCAGTCCTCTAAACAATGCCGAAGCAGAATAAGGATGACTAGGTAATCCAAGGAGACCCTGCTGCTGAAGCTGATAGATTTCCCTGGCCCTAGAGTATGGGAAGAAGCTATAATCGCCCTGCACAGGCGAATGCAAAACGTCACTACTATCCTCAGAAGATGACCTTGTCCTTGAAAGGCCAGGGTGGCTGCTACTGCTCCGCGTGCTGGTGCTGAACTCGCGACCGACATTGGGGCCACTCTCCGATGAAGGTTCACCCATACCATTACTTCCGTCAAGATCCAACTCCAGAGATGCAAACTGGGATTTTGGTCTGAGAATCGCCTATGGTTCCTTCGGCGAGTTCCACCACGGCGCTCCCTCTCATCACGCCATGAACATCAACTGATTCAACAGCACCGACAGAATCTGCTGAATCGGCGGAATCCACTGACGAGTAAGACGTCGAAGAAACAGAGCGAGAAAGTGACATGGATGAAGTCATTGAGGTGGAGAGGCGAAGAAAGATGGCGGAGAAGAGAATAACATTGACCCAGAAAGGATACCAGACTCGCTGGTGTTGAACGCGGAAGTCGAGGCAGAAGTGGATGCTTCCTCTCTTTCATCCACATCTTCAAATCCAAGAGGCCGTTGGTAGAGATAGGAATAATCTTCATTGTTGTCTTCCTCCGCATGGACGTCCTCATCTTTCTCCGTATATGCCTGCATCTCTGCAGGCTGAAGATGAGTCTCCTCCATGTGCTGGTCTTCAACCAGATCCCTCGCATCGTCCACAACAGATACGCGATCGCCATCATGTCCATCCTCACTCCCACCCCTACTTTCGACATGGTACCTCTCCAAAAAGTCTGGGCCCAATCCACCCAAATACCCGGTGCTGCCACCCTCCTCTTGCTCTGCCTTCCCATCCACAGAACTGGGTCGACTAGAGACATAATCAAGCTCAGCCTCCATCTCTTCTGCAAATTCAGATGCAAGGTCTCCCGTGATAGGCGAAGTGAGTGGCTCTGCAAACCAGGAAGGAGCTGCGACAGCTGCATCACTGGGGCCTGCACCGCGAGCTGAAGTAGAAGCAACGGGAGAAGCTGCAGGTATTGGCGTTGATACCAACGCCGACGAGCCCTGACGGGTGAAGGGACCATATGTGACTGGAACAATCATTTCCACATCTTCAGCCACCGATCCCAGTGCCATGATGTGACTAGGCAGCAGTGGCTGCGGTTTCGCAATCTGAGAAGTCGACGCACTTCCGGATAAAGAGAAAGATGTGCCAACGGGGAGCATGGGCAAAGAGGGAGTCGGAGTGGTCGAAATTGTCGGTGAAGAAGGGCCTGAACTTGTTCCAGCTTCAGGAGAATTTGAAGGAGGAATAGGAACAGATCCGTTCGTAGGAGTCGTCGCCATTGGAGCAGTGGCGGATAGAACTCCAAAATTTGACCCTGAACCGAAACTAGGACCGGCTGAATGCATCCTCACAGGTGTCTGTGGACGTGTCCCAGGTGCAGAAGGAAGCTCCTCATCTGAAGGAAGGTCCCAGGGCTCGAATGGCAGACCAGCTCCTACACGTCCTTTCCGGACCTACCAAGAAAATTAAAACATAATAAATAACGAAAAAAGAAGAAAATACTGTACCTTCTTAGTCAGCACCACATTCATCCTCGCAAGCGTATCCAGCGAAGGCAAACTCGGCCGACTCGAAAACGCAGGTCTCTGATACGCTGGCCTTGTCCTCGGTGACAAAATAGGAGATCCACGCCCAGCAGGTGGCGAAGAAGGGGCAGCAGCTAAACCCGGAACGATAGGCTTTGGAGGTGCAAGGGGTGCTAGATGTGGATGAGGACGGGGAACGGAGATTATTGGTGAGGCTGAGGCTGAAGTTGAGGCTAAGCCTGAGCCTGAGGTTGACGCGGAGATGAAGGATGACATTTGGGTTTGGGTTGAAGTTGTGGTAGAGGATGAAGAAGCTGAAGCTGAAGCTAAACTCGGGCCTGAACCTGAGACGGAAGCTAGAGCCGCGGCGTCAAGGGAAGCAAGGTTAGGCGGTGGTAATTCATGTAAAGGCGAACGAGGCATGGGTGTAGGAGAAACAGGTGAAATCACCACACCAGATCCTTCAACAGGGGTGAGTGGCAAAGGCACTTGCGCGAGTGCTAGAGTCGATCTGCTGCTGGAAGGAAGGGGTGGAATTGGAGGAAAGAAAGGAACAGAAACACGATCGATTGGAGGCCCCGTCAAATTCGCAAACGGATCATCGTCCAGCAAAAAATCCGGAGGAGGCGAGGTCCGCGGTGAACTATAGCTGCTTATACTGAACGTAATGCTCCTCTTCCTCTGATGGTGCTCCGGCATTTGGATCATCTCTGGCGCGAGAGGTACGATAGGCGGAAGTGTGTCCATGTCCATAAGTGTCATTGATGACGTCGGATTACTTGAAGTGGGCATGAGAGGAATAGGGACATCTTGGTTTTGAGGGAAGTAAGAAGAAGAGGAAGGAAAAGGGTAGGATGCACCTGAGGGAGTGGACGGTGCAGAAGGCGCTGCGCCGGACGATTTACGCGTCTTGCCCAACCCAGAAGACGCGTATTTGGTCGGGGAAGAAGGAACGGAGGTCGTGGATAGCAAGGGGCTCTGTAGGAAAGAGGGCACAAAGATGGCTTGGAGTGAACCGCGTCTTTTCTTGGCCATGGCAGAGTCTACTGATTTGAGAGTCGTGTCTTTTACTGATTTGGACTTTGTGGCGCGTTTAGGTGGGCGATTATTGGGATTAGGGTGTGGATTGGCAATAGGATTAGAATGTGCGTGATCAATATCAGAGAGCGGAAGTGGTTTGGGCGGCTTGGGAGTAGAAAAAAAGAATTGTTCAGCCGCGTCGTCGCCGTCGTCGTAATAGTAGTCGTACAGGTCAGCGAAAAAATCCTCGCTTGCAGTTAGACTGGACCTGGTAGTCTTAGAAGTGGGCGCTGCGGAGGCCGCAGTGGTGCTGGAATTAAAATCCAAGCTAGGGTAATGTTGAAATCCGATTTCGGCTTTCCCTGCAACACGAGTCTGCTTGGAACCGAGCAAACATGCATCAGCGTGAGTGATTACGGAAAAATATAGAAAAAAAAAGTGAGAGAAAGTAATGAGAGCTTATGAAACGCTATTTGATGCTGACAAGTGTTGACAGCAGGCAAAAGCCAGGAACATGGGATGACGACATGTCGGGTCGCTAACGCGCACCCAAATTGGTTTGGGTGCGCGTTGCAACTCTCTCAGAATGTAGAAACACGGACTCACAAAGGGAGGTTCCTCGTCCTCTGCCAAAGATTCCTTGGAACGAGCAAGTCGGTCCTTAGGGGGATCTCTCACGAGAACAACGCTCTGCGCTTTGAACGGTAAAACCGGTGTGGGTGGTACGCCGTAAGTGGATCGTTTCCTTGGTCGAGGTGGAGGTGGCGTGGGTGGGTGCGAGGGCGAAAAGAAGGAAGGACTGTGCTCGCCAGACCGAGTTGTTGAAGGTGGTGGTACAAAAAGAGGGTGCAAATGACGAGGAGCGATCGTTCTTTCCTCCACATGAGCCCCGCCGGACATCGTCATCAAAAAGTATTGGTTATTCGTTATTTTTTCGTGGTCTGCGTTGGTATGTCCGATCTTTTTGGACCAGTAAAAGAAAAGAATATTCCAGGATGTTTCTTTCGTGTTCCTTTTGATTCCTTCCCGGACGTCCTTTCCGTCCAAATTCCTAGTCCCTCGGGTAGAATGATTTAATTATCGGTCTCTCTGTGAAATTCATCGGCGCCGATTATTATTAATCTTCTCTTCGTTCGGAGGAAAAAAGAAATATGGGGTCCGAAAAAATACACACCTAAAGGGAGAACAGGAAAAAAGGTTGGCACACGATCAGATCCGGTGGTAGTCCGGGGTATTTTTCCAGATTTTTCCGCGTCGTCAGTCGTGACTCGTCGACGTCACGCTTTCCGACGACCAAGTGCGCACCTCGCGCAGGCTAAATGGATAAGGCGGGGAGGATGAGGAGGACGGGGAATACAATGGTGATGGTTGAAAGAAAGAAAAAAGAAAGGATGGGCGGGATTCATGTATGTAATGTTCGCCTTTAGGAATGCTTGGCTCATCAATCCAAATCCGTCAAGTCCGGACTGATCGACATTCAAAAGACGGCCGGCGCCATCTTTCTCCCTGTTACCATCCACAATCTACCCAATTGAAAGGCGTTGAATTCACAGAACATTCCCTCTTGAATACATACATGCTGGCGGAACAAAATCGCACAGCCAATCCCTGTGTTAGCGTGGCCTGCATTAATTGTTTATCTACCTACACGTGGTGGTAACTCTCAAGACTCAATCACCCAACAATTCGCCATCCGAAATTGAAGGGAATCATACGCCACGCTCCTATTTCATCCTTGATTGCAACTGTGTGCATATGCACATCTAGTCCCAAGTCTCCTACTCATCTTCTGTTCACCTGTTGTGTGTTTAAAGTTCATATCTCACCGGGACCGCTCTGAACTATCCACGTACTCGGCACCAATATTAGGACTCTCTCGTCTAAAATGAGTCTTATTTCTGGGAACCTATGCTCTACATCTGGATCCATCATCGCTTTCTCTTCGCCGGCCTCTATGTTCTTTTTTCTGTACGCACCCTGGGAGTCGGGACCGGCTGCTTACACTATCGTTCCTCCACGCTCCAAGTTGAGCTTCCTTGCGCCCGTGGATTTACAGTGTGAACTGCTAATCAGAATGAGAAAGAACCGCCGCCGATGCACGCTGTTTGAAATTCGATTTCAGTATAGGCTTCTACCCTGTCTATGAATACTACTACGCTGTAAACTTTCGACGGCAAGGGGAAGGGTAATATCCAGTCTATCCCAAAGTACTAAAGACATAATCAGCGCTGGCCTTCCGTTGCCTGCCGCATTTCTGACTTGGCGCTGTAATAGGGATCTGCTAGCTGTCTCGTTTCTCATCGCTTGATAAACGTCTAAATTAAATGGATAATCAAGAATCAAGGTTCAATCACGATGCTTTCTCATGCACGTCCACCCGTACCGTGTACGGACCGCTTCTCCAGGTATCCGAGTGTCTATGCAGTACGGTTCCAAAGTTTGACCAAAACATGTTGTATCATGATGGCTGCATAGCTTGATTTGTGTAGTTGTCAACCTTCACTTCACCGCGGCAAGATTATACCGTCCTTCCTGGCAAATTTTTCCTACATCAAAAACCGCACAAATCTCCTCTGTAGATTTCTCCTTAACTTCCAAGAATTCCTGGGTAACCGGATTCCGGTGAGCCCGTAAATATTTGGACTGAGCGCATGAACTCTACCGGCGTCCGGGCCAGGAGGTCAAGAGCTTGGGTTCACCACTTCCAATATTAATACCCGTCTCACCATTCTTTTTTCACGCCTCGACGACCCTACATACTCTGACCTAGTAACTATCCTATAATATGCCGCGGACCCAGGAGCATGGCCATTTTCAATTTATGCACTGGGCTTTTAGGCTGTGCATCTCAACCGCTAGGGATCGTTTCCAATGCTATGCTAGTCCCTGTGACCCAGGATAACTTACTGGCTATGCCAACCAATCTGCTTGAGGATAGTCTCACCAACGTCCGTGCCGGGCGACCAAGAGCTGAGGTCCACCGCTCAGTCCCCAATATGAATTTCATTTTTTATCACTCCTCGACGACCCTACATATCCTGACCCAGCAAACACCCTATAATATATGGTGGAACCAGGAGCGTATGGATTAAAAACGGTCTCATTTGACATTTGGGCTCAAGGGACCTTTCATGTTTCTAAGTGCACATATTCGATATTGGGCGGAATCTTTTAAGCTAGAATTGACTTACTGGCTATTCCAACTAACACTCCTCCGCATCCGTTGAGAATATTACATTGTAAAAGAGTACCGAGGTCCCACCCGGTATTTCATTTCATTTCGGTCTCTTACGGGCACTGATTTGGATTTGGTGTGACCTAACTATGCGCTTGTAAAGGAGGACCGTAAAACCAACAATTTGGCGCGTATTTCACCAGATATCGAGTAAGTCTTGAGGATCTTGAAGAATACCTACCCGCATTTTGGATATGGGTATGGCCTTTGCAACGACGTAGTTTATATAATTAATGAAGCCCATCTCCTAAAAGACAGTAGACCTTGTCCGTTTTTATTAATAGGGTACAAACTCGACAATTCGGACCAAATTTACATAAAACAAGCGCAGATAGACGCCCACAATTTAATTACGATTTTCGTTCTGGAGATCCCGGATCTTAGATAAGGGTCGAGGTCAGAATACTCCAGCCTCTAGAACACCTGAGGTGCTTAAAAACGAAAATTTTCAACGGCTCGTAAACTCCATATGTATATCCGCCTTTTTTACGCATCACTTTTCTACATTCTTCGATCAAGTATGACGTCCCGAGCGTCCTTAATTATATGGATGTCGATCCCGATGTCATTCTTAACAACATCCGTGCCGCGTTGGAGTAGCTAAGGGCAATATGCGAGGCTCGACTCCTTATCTTGCACTGGAAGTCTCTATTGAATTTTACTGGTTACGACATAATTGACTCTCAAGTTGGAATTATTACGAGCCTAGGGCACCGTACCTTATACCTCTATAGGATGACGCAGACTCTGGCAATATTAATATGTTCTCCGTCTCCATGCCTTCCATATGTTCTGGCTTTTGGGATGTCCACTTCCAGCCATACCTCGATGTCATTGAACATGAAGTTTGCAACTGCAGTTAGACCCTCTCGTCAATACGTAAATCAAGCTTACAGACCATCGGGTAAGTCCTTTTGCTCATTGGAACCCTCCAATTAAGAATGGCAGCGAGGCAAGCTTTACTTGTCTTACTAATGTGCAGCTTTAGTATAGCCTACGCCGGAAATTTACTTCGATCGTTGAAAGGTATATAAGGGCTGCAATTAAGGACCTTTCACTTATTAGACTAATGCTGTTTTGACAAGCCTCATCAGAGGAGGATATACACTACCAAACCGTGGACAACTAGTTCAACTTCTGATCTATCTTGGGAGCGGCTCTGTTCCGACCTTCTATCTTTGGATAACAGTGGGAGCAAATGAGACTCCTGGAGTTTCACTCGAGTCCTCCCCACTATGTAGGCTTCATATCGTGCCATGATATCATCAATTCGGAGGGAATACATGGTGAGATGGCCGAGCGGTCTAAGGCGCCAGACTAAGGATCAGGATATTTCATGTCCACAGCGGGTTTCTACTCTGCAATCTGGTCCGAAAGGGCGTGGGTTCGAATCCCACTCTCATCACTTCTTTTTGAAGCTTCCAGGCTCTTTTCCGGTTCAAAAATCGTCCGAAACGGACCAGGAGGAGCAGAGGCCGGGAAATGAGCTTTTATATAGTATTTTACTCGAATAACATAAGGGTTGTTGAAAATTTCACTGGAATACGTTAGGATATCATGTTATCTATCCTCTCCAGAGTTTCCGACCCAAGGGAATCTTTTTCTGCCTCGTTCCCGACGTTTTTTTGGGCTTGATCCCAGCGAGGAATGAAAATTTAAGTCACCGGGCCGATGCGACTAATAATAGCTTGCGCGAGCACGTGATGGCATCGCGTACGCCCCTTTTTCCACGGTTGAAGTTGACCTGAACAACGAGGAGAGCCGAAATACACCGTTCAAGACTGTTCAAGACCTCAGGAAACGCAAGGTACAGCACTATTATTGGGGTAACCACAGGACAATTTCTACGATGAACAGGAACAGCACCGTTCCAAATACCCCTTCAGCTTCTAAAGCTGTTCGTCCAGCGCCATTTACGCCCAAACGCCCTTTATCTGCGCAGTCGAATTCATCGACGGCGAGTGCGTCTTCTGCGAGTGAAGACTCACTCACAGCTCGTTTGTCGCGCGTGAATACTCCTATCTTGCTCAACTCGACCCGCAAGAAATATAAAGCACCGCTCTCTGTCGAATCACGCCCTGTAAAGCATCATAGCTCTTCTTCCATCTCTTCTTCAGGTCCTTTTAAACCCAAATCCACCCTCGCTCCAGTACCGGGCACACCGACGAAGAAGGAAGGTGGAACGCCAAGTCGTCCTAGGACACCCAATACCCCTAGGCCTAAAAGCAGAAATGGGGCTGAAAGTCCCTCATTGATGCGTGCTACGAGCGAGATGGATGTCAGCGTCGTCGATCCTGAGCAGGTTCTTGTGGACTCACAAACTGTCGAGCCCGGAGACATCAGTGGTGAGATTGACGAGGCCTTGTTAAGAGCTATTGAGCTTGACCACGGCAAGGAGGATAAAGTCATGGTTTCGATAAGGTGATTTTGTCGTCTTTATTTCCTTGATCAATTGCTGAAGCTATTGCCAGGATACGACCGACAGATTCCACTTCAGCATGGATTCCAACAGCCGCCCAATTCCCTGAAACTCGACCCGGCCCTCTCTAAGCATGCCGGCACTTCATCATCCTCTTCCAACCCAAATAATTCCTTCACATTCGACGCCGTCCTCACAGGAACTCCCAACAAACCTATATATACCACCGTCGCCAAGTCGCACGTCCAAGCCGCCATGGAGGGATACAACGCTGTCATATTTGCCTACGGCCAAACGGCCTCTGGCAAAACCTATACCCTCACAGGTGACGATACTGAACCTGGTATCATTCCCCGTGCTATGCGGGATGTATTCGGGTTTATCAAACGCACGCCCGAGAGGGAATACCTGCTGCGGTGCAGCTACTTGGAGATATACAACGAGACAATTGTAGATCTGTTGGCGCCACCAATGATGGCCAAAGCCAACCAGGTACAGATCCAAGGTGGCGCAGGCGGTGATATCATTCTCGCCCCGCTAAGAGAGGAGGTTGTGACAAGCCTCAAAGGTGTCAAAGACGTGTTGAAGAGGGGAGAAGGTAATAGGAGGACAGCATGCACCGATTGGAATGAAAGGTCCAGTCGAAGTCATAGCGTCTTCCGCCTTGTCGTCGAGAGCAGGGAACGAGGAGCTCCTGTTGGCTTGGACGACGATGACGACGATGAGCCTAGTACTGCGAGCCCCGCTGCGGCTAGTGGAAGGCAGACGCCTTACAGCGGGCGACAAACTCCAGGGGGAAGACAAACTCCTGGATTGAATGGACGTCAAACACCTGGGTTGGGTGGGCCGAGGTTGCAAGCTCGAGGAGGGAGGAGCGTGCAGACCTCTGTGCTGGTGATTATTTCCCTTTCAAAAATGTTTTAATCTCGAATGTTGTGCTGACATTGCGGCATTTCGAACAGAGTCTCATCGACCTTGCTGGATCTGAAAAAGCGACCTCCGATAAGGAAAGGACTAGAGAAGGAAAATACATCAACACCAGGTCAGACATTTCGTGTGCCATCGAGAAAAAAAATACTGACCATCTATTTTATCTCCCCCAGTCTTTTAACATTGGGCACAGTAATCGGTACGCTAGCAGACAACGCCTCAAAGAACAAATCCGACCACGTTCCATACCGCAACTCCAAATTGACCAGAATGCTGCAGCCCTCCTTGTCAGGCAATGCAAGGATCAGCGTCATTTGCACTATCAACCCCGACCCGGGGGCTATTTCAGAAAGCATGAGCACGCTGTTGTTCGCGAAGAGGATTAAGAACGTACAGGTATGTTTTTTCTTGGTTTCCTTTCAGGTGTCTTTGAGCTGATATTATGTTGCTTTTAGCTCCATGCGAAGAAGAAGGAAGTTGTCGACACGGATGCTCTTATTGAGAGATACCGCAAAGAGATCGAAGAGCTCAAATCCCGTTTGGCGGAGAGAGAAGCAGAGGCACCCGTCCGCAATCGTCGCCTCTCAGCTCGGGAGGTGTGTACCCTTCTGCAGCCTTGGAGGCTTGGGATTTAAAGTTAACGCCTTTCCTCTTTTCTCTTCAAGCAAATCGACGAGTCGAAAGCCATGCGCGACCTCAACGGGCGCATCCAACAACTAACCAAGCTCATCCTCACCAGTGCAACAGTGAAAGAATCACAATCTGACGAGAATAGCAATGAAGAGGCCTCCAGTCCCGTCAAAATCGACTTTGACATGTCGCCATATCAACTCCAACAAGAGCTCCTCTCTGCACGGCTCACTATTGAGTCGCAAGCCCAGCAGATCCTCTCTCTCGAATCTTCCCTGCTCGCGCGGCCCCCTCTTCCTGCTGATGCGAGTGAGGGCGAGAAGGATCAGCTAATCAAGGAGCAGGGAAAGACGATAAGGGAGCTGGAGATTGTTGTTAGGGGGTATGAGGAGAACCTTGGCGAGCCCCTGAGGAAGGTCAAGGAGGACGTGGAGAAGGAATGGGAGGGCAAGGTGGAGGAAGAGAGGCAGGCAAGGGAAAGGAGTGAAAAGTGGGCGGAGGAGTTGGTTAAAGCGTTGGAGAAGGAGAAGAAGGTTGGTATCTTTTTAGTTTTTTTTTATTTCATTTTGTCGATGGTTTGATGCTGATGATCTTGATTCAATTCGTAGGTCCGACAGACCCTGGAAGAGGAGCGCCGCGCACTCGCAGCGTTCGTGTCCAAATTTGACTCTCTGGGACTAGGAATTTCACTACCCGTCTCTAAACTTCGTCCGCCAATGCCAACATCCGGAGGGGCAATGACAGCGTACGAACGACGGCAGTCACGCAATTTTTCCAATCCCAGCATTAACCGCCTGCCGCGCATATCCGACGCGACTATCACTCAGGATTTCACTGGTACCTCCATCTCCGTAGCTGCTGAAAGCAGCCCTATGCGGTTTGATAACAGGGCAAACGTCCATCTAGAGGGTCAACCTAGCTTGTTTGAGCAGGCGATGCCGGAAGAGGTTGCGGATATTAGCTTTGATGAGCTCGAGGTAGAAAGGCAGCTTTTGGAGCCGTCTGTTTATGCGCAGCAGGGGAGTGGGGGCGTCGAAAAGCTCTTTGCGGCTGTGGAAAAGGGGAAAGCGGATGTGAATGTTAAGGCGAGGGATGTGTTTGGAGATAAGGAGAATATCTTGCCTTCTGCGCTTAAAGCCTGAGGTTGAGATTGAAGTTGCTTGCCGGATGGATCGTAGCAATGACGTTTGTAGAGCTTGGCTGGTCAGGCTGCTGTTGTTAAAGACTGTGTTCCATTTTCTGCTTTCTGTATTCTTCTTTTCCGCTGGATGTTGTACCTCCTTTCCTCTTCTGCTCTTTGTTGTCGCATCATTTGCTGTGTTTTTGCTGTTGCGTACCATTCATCATATTAGTTTCACGTGGTCACCAAGAAATCGCCTGTTGTCGAATATCCACCCCGCTTAAAATTTACCTGAATATAATTTATTTTCTTCTTTTAAATGTCAACGTGCACTGGGACGAAGAGACGGATCAGAAGCAAGAAGTTCATAGTTGGATTGTCAATTCATAAATACATGTGGGCAGCGGTGACAATTCGTGGTGTTACAAGTTATATCTTTGATGAGTGGGAATCCAGATTTTCGTTGGCCGGTATGCGTGTTTCACTCCTTGAAGAGCTTGTGCTTCTTGTGCCATTCCTCCAAAGACAGCTCGCCATAGTCCTCATATGTCTGCTTGCGACCCTCGGGAAGGCGGACGTAGGAAGGTTTGGAATTGAGCTTGACGCATACCTGGCCGACGTCAAGCAAAAGAATCAGCATCCGAAGGTCGGATGGGATGTAAATTAAGAATGGATCTGGACGCACCATGGTCTTGGGCGACTCTAGCTCGGGAGAATCGATGGCGGAGGCGAATGGATGGATCAGCTCAGGCCTGGAAAAGTCTAGATAAGGTTTGCGAGGTTGAGCTATATTCCGTAGAATCTTACCAAGTCTCATCGTAAAGCCAGAGCATGGCCGAACATTTCTTGCAAAAATTTCTCTCCGACGAGGCGATCCTCTCATCGGGGTGTCGCGGTCCAATACGGCCTTGTAAACACTACAGTCATTCAGATTAAACCCAAATCAGAACAATCAAGCCACGTAGGTAATCGAAACCATACCTGATATTCTCCTTTCCCTCAATCTTCAAAGTTTTGCTGTGGCCTCCGAGATTAATGAACCACCCACTCCGCCTACTTTGCGACAGATCGAGCACAGGCAAAGCTAAAATTAAAAGAAAGGCCGAATCAAGCCCAACCAATAACGTTGACATTAGCGAAGACAGAGGGCCGAGCAAAGTCAACAACAGCTCTTGAGAAATCCGAAGCAAGGGCGAAACCGACCTGGTATGGCACCGGCGTGCTCGACTGCAAAGTGAACCTGACGGCTCCGCAGTGACAGCTTCCTTTCAACTCGACAGGCATTGTTGAGGTCGAAAAAGACCGATTAATAAGAGTTTGTCTTGCTTGTATTTTAATCCCCTTGAACTGCTGGCACTGCCAAGGGCTGTAATGATGGATTGAGCGAAAGAAGACCCGAGGGTTGGATAGATTGTGCCACTTTAAATGGATAGAGCACATGTTAGTGAGAATAACTGGTGACGTCTTTATTGGAGACGTGTCTAAGAAGGCTCTGGCCGCCTTGTAAACAAGGCAGCAAAGAAAGCATCTTTAAAAATGGTCAGAAATCTTGCAGAAATGTTCGCGAAAATGCGCACTCACCAGCATCATGTTGTCAAAGACGAAAATCCTTGACATGCCTTGAGGTACCGGAGGGAGTCGTTGACAGACAGAACCGGTTACTTCCCTACCGGAAGCCGATTTGGGCGGACATCCATTATTTCAACATCCGCACGGACCACTCCGGCGACCTATAAAAGGTGCTCCCGAAAATTTTACCCTCTTCAGAAGAAATGCCACGCTGGTCGTTTCGATGACTTCCACCGTCGACACAGTGCCTTTGACTCTTTGAGTCTTTCCATCTTCAAGAGCATACACCAGTACTAGGAAATGTCTCGATGCACATTACTACGTCGGGGCATGTCGACTTAACCTGGGATATATCCTGTCGTTTACCGTCTGTCGTTCGGGGTTTTGTAGTAGGCTATAGGTGAGCATTCTTTCAACCAAACATCTTTTTCTTCATCTTCTTTCCTTTCTTTATCAATGATTCTAAAAATTATACTGATTTTAATGAGTCCGACTCGTCTTCGGACGAGTTTGAGGACAACACTTTCACTGAGACTTCCGTTCTTCCTACCTTTAATCGTCTCTTGTTTATTCAAATGACGGAAACTGACACTCTTTCTGATCTAGTTTTCCGTTGGGTCTTCTTTGTTTCACGTACCTACCCATGTACTCGTGTACCTCTTATAAATCTTTCCCAAACCGAATTCTTTACGGCACCTGATCACAGAATGACAATTTATCGGACTCCGACCTTTTGGATCTACCTGGGAGTGACCTCTCCTTCTCACAACGTCAATCCCTCATCGTCATCGACGTCATCCGATCTTCTCCCGTTCTCCATCGTGTTCTGTCATCGCATGTCCCTCATTTTCGAAGTCATTTCGAATCCATAGTTGAGCCACCTAATGAATGATGTTCCTCAAGAAAGGTTGTTTCGTACCCTCGCTCATTCTGTATGGATGAAGTTATCCGCCTCGAGCAAGCGCGTGAACGACTATCAAAAGGCTTAGGTTCCTCAGAGTCACTCTGACGAAGTAATATATTTAATCATTCGGTTATATGGACCGTGGTTGTTGCTCATGTCGCAACAATCATCCAGCTGTGCCTACCACCATGATCTGCACATGTACATAGTAAGTATCCTCATGGTCTCATTTTGAATCAACTGACGTCGTCTTGAACTTAATTGTTCAGAAAGGCAAATACTCTTATTCTCTTAATTTTGAACCTCGTCCTCGCATGGTGGTTCCTTGATCTCACGTCAAGCAGTATAAGTCGCGAAATTGCCATCTTCAAAGAAAACCATTCACACTCCACTTTGGCATGGACTGCCTCCTGTTTGTTGCGCTACTACAAGGACTTACTCTCATTTTTCAATCACAATGTATCCCATCTAGGAATGTGTTCAGGGGCATCGATCTGTCTATCGCACTGAACATCTTCACCGACCTTCCGCGACGCCGTCGGTCGGGTTCCAGACTGAAGTAGTACGCCGTTTTATGGTCTCTAATGCATGTGATAAATAGGTTGAATGTCGACCCGCGCCTCTTGCTTCGTCCTTAAATAAAGCAGACCTAGACGCTGAAGTTCGCCGACATTATTTTATCGACAAGGTCTGCCCGTCTGCCTGTCTACTGTCCTGTCCTGTCCGCTGAGGCTGATGGTGTTCTCATGTCAAAATGAAGAGAGTGAAATCTTGGAAGAATGATGTCCGCTTCAAGTCCACTGCTGGGCAGTGCTTGTCTGATGCGGTCTGGATTGCATTCGTATTTCTCACTCAGAGAAATGTGGCTTAGGCATTTCCATAAGCCATTACCAAACGACCGAACCTACCCGGTGTATGTATGTATGTTGTGCAATATCTTCCGTGACGGTGCCCGAGGAGGTTAGGCACCGGAACCTACCGCACTCCTTCATCATGGGCGTCAAAGCCTTTTCGGATGTTTTAAATTTAATTGGTGTACCCAGGAATGGATTCAACCTATTTGGCTTTCAACGGAATTGCCCCCTTGATATCTGTCCACATAATCGACCCTACAACGGATGCTCGGAATCGGGACGAACTTGCGGCATGTGAATGTGAGGTACACAAAATCTGCCTCCGAAGTCATGTGTCCAATGTAGTTGTTTTTTTTTATTCTCCTTTCAACCTGGAATTTCTTAACTATACAGATGACCTCTACCAAACTACAATTACAACCGTTTCGGTTCATCTAAATAGCCGAGTAATCCCAAAATCGATATTATCCAAAAAGAAAAAAAGAGGCAACATAAATCTATGATGGTGGGTATTTCGTTGGGTATCATAACAAGACATAGTAGTGTCATTAAGAGGCATGAGAAAAGACAGACAGCCCAAGCGGAGAGAGCGACAAGTCGGGAGAAAAATGTGAGCCTCCGCCGCCGCTTCCAGCAGTACTGCAAAGGGTTGCGTTGATCTGGCCCAGCCATCCTTTCACCGTCCGATATCGGTCATCGAAGTCTTCCTTGCTCGACAAAGGCCGAATATGCAGCTCTCCATTTTGTTTCGCTCCTTCTGCCAACCTCGCTAGCCAGTAGAAAGGAATGGCATTGTGTACGTAAGGAACGCTGTGGTGGCGGTGATTTTGCTGTCGTTGAGAATGCATGCATCCAGGGCTGTCGGACCACAACCGCTGCCAATTATGTAAAGCGCGCTGGATGCTAAGCGGGTTGCCCGCGCCAGGGGACGTAGTGGCCGTTACCGCGTTTTGGGAGGAGGAGAAGATTTCTCGAAGGAGGCTGTGGACAAGGAGAAAGGCAGAGAAGGGGTTGACGGTGAAAGGAGCCATAGGAAACTGATGTTCCTTGAGAGCTGCCAGGGCTGATTGCATGCTCGTTCCGAGGATGCGGGGTCTTCCCATTCCGTAATTCGTACCCATGTTCTGCATTTGGTACCACTCGCGAGCGGACGGTGCTCGCCAGAGATCATCGTCTGATGGAAGATTAATCTCGAACTCTGAAGGTAAGAATGCAGGCGGTGAGGAATAATACACAGAATACATGCAGTCCTGGAGGTACGCAAAGACAAGCGCTCTAAAAATAGAGAACAAAGGCCGTTAAGTATGACATTCAGGAGGTTCGGCTTCATAACGGAAGAAGAGAGGGCGAAAATTGCACGTACCGTTTGAACGTCTCGTATCGGGCCCAGTCTCTCCAGGCGTTCTCAAGCAAGTGCGAGCTGGAAAGGTCTGGGGACGGCCACGAGCTGACGAACTTAATCAAGCCGGTCTTCCGAATCATCTAGAAGCACAGAGGGTGTGGGTGCGTGGTGAGCAGTGTTGTGACATGTATACACTCATCGAAGCAGAAGCCACATACCATAACGAGAATGTCGTGGTACACTTTAGACAGCGCCCGTTGGTCCGGTCGTGACTGCAGCAATCCGATCGACTGGAGTAAGACCGCTGCCAAGATTAGACCTATGTGGTCTTTCAGGGTGCATGTCGGTTTTGACTGCGAAAGCCGAAGGAAAGGTTGGACAAGAGTGAGAAGAGAGAATCATCAGTGACGAAATAGATTGATGACATGTCGGAGAGAAAACATACAAATTCCAAAATTAGCGAGTCGCGGGAAGACGTGAGCGTCTGAATGAGATAATCCATTGACGAGGGCGTTTTAGCGAACAAGGCACCGCAAGCTTGCATAGCAGTCAGCAGAATAGGGTGCGTCGTTTCCATTCTCCATGTTGGACGGTGGAAGAGTGGAATTTGGATACTGAATTCTGAGAAAAACAGGTACACTGTGGAGGGAACGCTGGTTAGAACTCGGGATCTCAAAAGTAAAAAATGGCATACAATAGTGATTCAACTCCTCGGTGGTCGGATTTCCAGATGCCGAGGAGGGGCAGAAGGGTTGCCTTGCTGTGGACGGGTGCTGTCTCAGAAATGGTGATTTGCCCAAAGAGGAAAGAGTCAGGTTCGTGGATCCAGTGACAAAGTCCTGATTATCCTGGCAGTGCGATTGGGCGTAAATGGGCGGTTCGTTATTTCCGTATGCGGCACACGTCCGGCCTGTTTCGAACCAACCTGAGAGATTCGTATCGGTTTGCACCCGTGGAAGGCACGGGGAGAAGGCATCATCAACGAAGGGGTCGGCAGTGTTTGGGAAGAAATCATTCAGTTCTGAATCGAGTGCCAGCGTGTTGAAGCCCATGCTGAACGAGTTTGAAACTTTGCGAGGGTAGAAGTAATCTAACCGCGGAGATGACCGGGAAGAACACGCAGATGATGAGCTTTCAGAGATGCTGGGTACACCTGGCATACCAAACGAAGGCCCTGGAAGAAGGTGGTTGTTGACAAAGTGAGAGGACGAAACGAGGTACGAATGGGTGTCCGGACCATGAGACGAGAAGGAAAAGGTCGACGACGGACTAGAAGGCACCAGAGAGTCTAAACTTGTCGCCGACTCGGAGGGATCAGTCTCGCTGGGTGTCAGAGACAACTGCGATCTGGGAGACTTTTTGGCGGCTTTCTTGTTCCGAGCCGCGGCGGGGTCGTTAATGAAGATGCATTCTCTCCCTCGAGAGGAACATTTTGAGCACGGCTGCTGAAGGTTGCATTTGACTTTTGACTCCGCACATGCCTGTGGGCGCTCGCGTGCTTAGAAGCCTCGCCGATGACGGATGTGGCGCACATACCTGGCAAGATTTCCGTCGAGACCGATTAACATTGCTGCTTCATGGGCAAAAAAAGTCAGTCGACCTCTCAAAAAACCAGTGGGAAAAGAACACCTACGAGTCCCCGCAAGTACGCTTATGCCTTGTCAGCAAGTCACTTCTGGTAAATTCGGCATTGCAGACCTGTATTGGAGGTCAATTTCGACGATGGGCGGCATGTTTGCGGGCTTACATTGCATCTATGAGCGCGTTCGTTCGTGTCTGCAGCGGAGGACGACCTGGTAAGCATGAGCGGGTGGTGAAACACGTTGAAGCCACGTACGTGAACGAAGGTGTCGGTTCAGATGAGTTGTTCGGGTGAACTTCGCTGGACACAATGCGCAATATTTCGTCTGTGGTAAAGAAGGCATGTTACCTAATGTTGAAATTTGAATGGTTTCATTTCAGTGAAATTTCAAGACACCGGGGAAGGGGCCCTAACCTTTGTGGCTGCGCATTCTGCTAACTTCGCCATTTGCCTTCAAGTCTATCGAGTTTTTAGCGGATGCTTCGGCTACTGGTAAGTGCGGCATGATAGATAGAGGAGAATCAGAGTAATGTTGTCCCTTGTTATATAAGCTCGCAAGAGGATAGTATGTCGGCGTTATGATCGAGCGCACTCTCCTTATTGAGGAGCAACCATCATTGTGTTGTTTCCACTAAGCGAGTTAGCGTGCCAGCCCCGTGGCTGTCTCATCATCTCTGCAAGATCTCTTTCTACCATATCCCCGGTCCAGAAATCCCAATTCCGCGTTCTAAGCGTCGAGCTAACGATAAATTTGGAAGGACAAATTTGGCCGATTCCGTAAAACTCGTGCCGACGGCTGAAGTCTAGGTCGATAAAGCCATCATCTGTTCACATGTCTGTCTGTCCTGGATTCCTGGATTTGCGTGCCCTGCTTATTGAGGACTTCTGATAAATCGAAAAATGACATCCTCTGACGAGACATGGGATAATGGACTAACATAGAGATGACAAAACACTTGGAATGTATAGAGTTAACTTTAACGTACTTCCTTCCGACCATCCGAAAGAACAAAACGCAGTCAAACATTTCTGAAAAAAACATAACTGGTCTTTAGAAGTAACGTCAGTGCAAAACAGGGCAATAAATGAAAGTTAACCGTGGTATGGAGGAACGTTACATCACTCCATGAGAAAGATAGTCTGTCTGGGGCAAAACTGCATCTTTGCTATTCTTTTTTGAGTTCAAAAACAGAAGAGGTGAGAAATATAACCCTTGCGTTCCGAGATTACGTTCACTGAACACTCAACTGACTGGCACGATAGGAATCAGGCCCGGGCTGACGATGCAAGGCCGAGGTAGCTGGACATAATAATTGTATTGTACACCTTTGGAACGTTTGCAACTTCCTCACATGGAATGACATTAATAGCGAGGATATCTAACAGGTAATAACTTACAGACGTTCCTATTGAATGTGCGGCTCTGAGTAGAATATGAATGCGTAGGTCTTTTTCACTAAGCCTGGAGAGTAACCCGCGTCGCGAGACACAGGAGTCACTAAAAGCCGCAGAGAGTACATAGAGACCGACGTTTTCTCTCCTGATCGACGTCTGTACCTGTTTGGAACCGACGTTCATACACCGGGACACCATAGATTACCATCCTTGACGCCCGTCATCTAGGGCATAGATGCTGATCAGGAATTTCATTATAACTCACGGCAAAAGGTAAAGCAGCAACCGTCTACAACTCGAGCACCAGGTGAAGGTGAGGACCAAGGTTTCTTCGAATTGTGCAGCGATGCATTTCTAAAGCGGTAATTGGTTAGAAATAGTCAACGCTAATAGTAAAATAGGACCCTTATCCGCGGAAAAGAGACCGCAAAAAACAGGAGTGGAGGAGGACTTGAAGTAAGTTGAACCCGGGGCTGTGCTGTCAATGTCAAGCTCGATAAGATTTCGCTTATCACGTGTTGATGGCAACAAGCAGCAGCAAACAACCCCCGTTCCTTTCTTTTCTCGGGTCTCAGGGACGCAGTTGACGCCGATATCCCAGTTTATTCCTCTTTGAAGCTCCAACGCCAATAATTCAGCCATAGGGGTGTCTCTGAAAGCAAAAGACATCAGCTGTCGTGCGTCTTCCTTCATAAATATCTCATGAATGCGATCCGCTGGACGATTATCAGTCAAAAATTTCCCCGATCATCGTATGACCCACGGTGGCAGTTAGGTTTCGTCTAAATCTTCACTATACATCGCAAGGTATGTATCTTCCGTCGATGGTACCTTTTCTAAGTAATATCTTTGAGAAACAGCTACGGATTTGCCGGAAACTTTCTTTACCTTGGCATGTCGAACGCTCCTTATAGACGAACTCACGGATTGGTCCATGATTAGGTATGAAAGTTCTTCAGAAATTCTACAAGGATGAAAGCCTCCATAAATTACCTTCTCGGAGTGCTTGGGAATACGTGTTTTACTGCGTGGCTCCTCCGTCATCCCTTGTTCTCTTTATATGCTGAAGCGTTTCATCGTCATGCTCAAGCTTCTAGAAGTCTTGCTTCTTACAACTTGCTTCTTACAACTTTCCTTATTTCTTTGTCTTTTTGGACTTCGCTCCTCCAATAATCACCTACCTTTAGTCGCAAGCCAACATGGCCTCGTTGTTTTCCGACCAGCTTTTCATTCCTCTTTTTGGTGGACAAGGATCCTCAGCTCTCGACCCTGGTGCTTATGCACAGAATTTGCACTCTTTCACTTCATCGCCGTCTGCAAGACTTCTGGTGTCTTCATGTTATGCAGCATTCTGTGCAGAATTGGACTCATTAGATCCAGCAATCTGCCATAAAATTAGTATATGCGCTGCCGACTTCACGAACGATGATTCTATTCTTTGGCCCAAGGACGAAAAACAAATAAATAATGCGGCTTTCTCCTGGCCTTGCCTTTTGCTCAATCAGCTTCTTCAGTATCTTTCATTTGTAGAATACCTTTCACCGTCCGCGAGCTCGACCACCTCATTCGCAGACGTCTTAAAATGCAACATGGATCACGAAGTCGGCGTCCTTGGCTTTTCATCAGGCCTCCTTTCGGCCTGTGTCGTTGCGACCTCTTCTTCTACTCTGTCATTTATAAATAATGCCGTTGAGACCTATCGCCTTGCATTATGGATAGGGATTCGATCCCAAATTTTTCGGTCGAAGTTGGATAAACATGACGAGGACCATCGCCCTTGGGCAGTAGTTCTTATTGGAATTGGCAATGCTGGCTTACTGCAAGCTATCGACCAATTTAACCAGGTACATCGCCTCAGTCTTTCCATGAATCTATCACCGGATAACTGTTGTATCTTAAGGTTCATGGTCCAGATCTCATCAATCTCACCGCTGCGATGGGAGATGGCCTTTTTACTGTTTCAGGTCACCCCGATGATTTATCTTCATTTTTGGAAACGATGCCAGAGGGTGTCATCTTTCATCAGACCAAGATTACGGCCTTATATCATTGTCCCTCTAAGCTCCAGCAAGTACGCCATGAGGTCGGCTCCGACATCATTGCTAGAAGGATTCACTTTCCAAGCTTCTTGGATATGCTGGCCCCAATACGCTCCACATTCACGGGCAATGTCCTTCAAATGACCGACTCGTCCGGGTCATTATTGGAACAAGTCATTGATATGCTACTAATTCACCCTGTCAACTGGGACCTCGTTGTCAAGCAGACGGTGACGAAATTACGGCCCGAAACTCAAGTCAATCTACTTGATATAGGCCTCGGAACTGGCCTGGTCAAAGTGATGGAGAAGGCGATTACTCCTTGTAATATAAGACGACTTAAAGTCTCCGACCTAAGTATGGCTAGGCTGACACCGACAGGCGGTCCCAAGCAAGAGCCTATCGCCATAGTTGGGATGGCCATCAATATGCCAGGCTCCGTGGACAGGGAAAAGTTCTGGGAAGTACTTGTGGACGGCATTAACACTGTTACGGAGGTTGGCTCTAGACCTTCACTTGTTTTATTTATTTATTCACGTCCTCTCAGATTCCCGAAGAGCGTTTTCTTCTTGAGAATTATGCCAATACTGGCTCCCCAGGTCGCTTCATGAACACTCACATGGGCAATTTCGTTCAGAACTTCGATCAATTCGACCACAAGTATGTCCGAATATTATCTCCCTCTTAGAATCTACAATTCAAGTGCGTCTTCGATAGGTTTTTCAATATTAGTCCGCGCGAGGCGAAGAACATGGATCCCCAACAAAGGATGTTGCTTCAAACCGCATACCACGCGCTGGAAGATGCGGGTTACGTACCATACAGTACTCCGACTTTCAATCCAGAAACATTTGGCTGCTTTATCGGCGCCTCTACTCATGATTATGTCCAGAATTTGCGAAATCATATTGACGTTTATTACAGCACAGGTTAGTTGATCGGAGCAGCACTATATAAATAAATCTGATTTCTCATCAGGAACATTGAGTGCCTTCTTGAGCGGGCGCCTATCCTATTGTCTTGGCCTGAGCGGTCCGTCATTAGTGCTCGATACTGCTTGTTCATCGTCCATGGTTGCGATTCACCAAGCTTGTCGTTCCTTGATGAATCGGGATTGCCAAACCGCGCTCGCTGGCGGGGTTAATGTCATCACAAGCCCTGACGTCAGTACCTTTTAGCATCTATTTTTGCTATATCGCTAATCTATCTCCCATCGTTATAGATGTTCATAGGCCTGGATCGAGGACACTTCCTAAGCCCATCAGGCCAATGTAAATCCTTTGATGCTTCAGCAGATGGCTATGCTCGTGGAGAAGGGTGCGGTATCTTTGTCCTCAAACGCCTTTCAGATGCTCTTGCCGAGAACGATCAAATTATGGGAATTATACGAGGTATAGAGGTCAACCAAAGCGGAAAGGCGTCATCGATTACCCATCCCCACTCATCAACCCAAAAAGCCCTTTTCAAGCAGCTTCTCATGCAGTCGGATATCGATCCTAATTCCGTCAGTGTCGTCGAAGCTCACGGGACTGGGACGCAAGTCGGGGACATAAATGAGATGGAAAGCATCCGAAGTGTTTTGGCTGCTGATCGCAAGCCTAACAACCCGCTCTATGTCACCTCCATCAAAGCAAATATTGGACATCTGGAGGCAGCTTCAGGAAGCGCTAGCCTTGCGAAGGTTCTCATGATGTTTAAGCACCAGATCATACCTCAGCAGATCTCTTTTCAGGCCCTGAATCCTCGGATCGCACCTTTGACATTGGATAACACGATTATCAGTACAAGAAACGTTGCCTGGGTGCTTCCACTGGAATCGGACAAACGCGTCGCTCTTATCAACAATTTTGGGGCTGCCGGATCAAACGCGGCCCTCCTGGTGGAGGAGTTCATCGCTCAAGATACGTCGGCAGCCGCAATCACAGCCGCCACCACTTCATACGTCTTTGGTTTGTCAGCGAAAGATGAGTCTTCCCTAGAGGAGCTACGTTCGCAATACAGGGCATGGTTACAAAGTCCCATCAGCCAAAACCTCTCACTCTTGCATATCGCTTATACTGCGACAGCTCGAAGACAGTTATATCCATATCGTTTGGCAGTCTCCTGTGGAAATCTTCAGCAATTGATTAGTAGACTAGACACCACACCAGTCGTAAATGCAAAAGGAGATCAAAATGACGTGGTATTCGTTTTCTCTGGTCAAGGCTACCAATATCACGGAATGGCAGCTTCTCTCTATGCGACGTCCAGCACGTTCAAAAAATATATCAACGAATGCGACTCAATTTTGGTTGCTCACGGTTTTTTTGGGATCCGCTCTATCATTTCTGGAAGCGCTGACGGAGCAGCACCATTTAAGGAGGAAGTACTCCAGTCTGCAACATTTTCATTGCAATGTGCCCTTGCGGAAGTCTGGATATCATGGGGAGTCCAGCCCAGCGCAGTTGTGGGCCATAGGTCCGTGAGCCGGTTTCATTTATAGTGCTTGACTAAAGTTGGTTAAATTTCAGTCTCGGGGAGTATGCCGCTCTCGTAATAGCTGGAGTGCTGAGTCTGAAAGATGGATTGTTGGTCGTTGCTACGAGAGCGCGTCTGATGTTTCAACGATGCCCGCCTATGACGACTGGGATGGTTGCCGTGTCTGCGGAACCTGCCAAATTGGAAGCTATTCTAGCCTCGAACCAGCGATTTTCAAATGTATCAATTTCATGCTTCAACTCGCCTAGACATTGTACTCTTTCCGGCCCATTGAGGGACCTCGACGAATTGACTACTCACCTCGAGGAGGATTTCAATCTCAGAGTCACTCGCATTCAGGTTCCCTACGGATACCATAGTCCCGCAATGCTATCTATTGTAGACGAACTTGTTGGCCTTGGAGAGAAGACAAGAACTCATCCAAACCGAATACCATTCATCTCCACTGTTCTTGGACGTGTCATTATGCCTGGCGACCAGTCTTTTGTTTCTCATGATTACTTCGCTCGTCAATGCATTGAACCTGTCAAATTTACTGAAGCTATTGAATCTTACTTATCGAACCCGGCTTCTTCAGGGTCGACGACATGGCTGGAAATCAGCTCACATCCATCGACTCTACCCATGCTGGGATCCTTCACGGTCTTATCAAACCCAGTCATATTAAGCTCACTTCGCATGCATGAAGATTCGTGGATTTCCCTATCAAAGACACTTACCTCCTTTTACCTTGGATGTTACTCCATTGACTGGCGCTGCGTATTCAGTGATATTGGACCGGCCAAGTGTGCGAGTCTTCCTGTATATCCTTTTTCTACCCAGGCGTTCTTGGTTCCTTTCATCGAATATATCCCACAGTCCCTGAGTTCGTCCACCGGAACGAAGTACCCTTGCCTAGGGAGTTATCCTCAGGCGCAGAACTGTCATAAGATGGCGACTTTTCGCACTCCAATTAGTCAACTGAGGCACTACATCAAAGGTCATCTTGTCGGAGATGCACCTCTATGTCCGGCATCAATCTACCTCGACCTCACTATTGACGCTGTTCGCCATGGTGTTGAACACCCGACTCAGGAGGATGGCTTCGAAATCGTTCTTCATCGGGTCAATTTTTCGAAACCTCTGACGTGGAACTCTGAAGGGCAGGGAAGAAATGTAGATTTAATCACCATGATTAATGTTTCGAAGCAAAATTTTGAAGTGATTTCAGAGGTGTCTCCTTCGGAGTGCAAAACCACATATGCAAACGGTTCATTTCAGCTTTTTTCACTTTCAGGACTACAAAAAGACTTTGTTTCTCTCCTTCCTTCTTTGACACGCCGTATGGAGGTTATTCTGGATAGGGAAAATCGTAAATCTCTGGAAACATTTTCAAATCGCACAATATATCAACTTATATTTCCTCGGGTTGTGGAGTATTCAACAGAATTTCGCACCCTTCAATCTCTTTCCCTGTCGTCGGATGGACTAGAAGCCATTGGAGTAATGGCATTGCCACATTCTTGCGATACCGGAAAATTTTCCGTCCGCCCTTTATTTCTCGATACCCTAGTACACATCGCCGGGTTTATTTCCAACCTTCGTGGAGGAAAAGATTACGCATATATTTGCAGCGAAATCAATACTGTTCAAGTGCTGTCAACCGCTATCACGAACGGCGCGTCTTTCACGCTGTACTGCAGAATTTCGCCCTTTGATAATGAAAGTCGATTACTTGGAGAAACCTTTGCGTTATCGGATGCGGGACCAAGAACTTTGATCGCCCACATCCATGGTATTGTATTTCAACGCGTCCGCCTTAAAGGTCTCCAGGCAGGACTGGCAAATATCACAGAACTGTGCTCCCCATCACCTAAATACCGAACAATGCCCAAAGAAGGGTCCGTTCGCTCTGACATTGATGCCACTGTGTCAAGAATAGTCGCGAACGCTTGTGGTATAGAGCCTCCTGACTTGTCTCCTCTTCAAGATTTTGATAGTTTTGGAATAGATTCTCTGATGCGAATCGAACTTTCTTACGACATTTCTAGAGCATTTCCTGGATTCGGCTGTCAACCTGAAGAGCTCAGACAATGTAAAAATGTCTTGGACGTAGTCAAGGCCATCACATCCGCCATGGATTACGCCTCTGACCCTGCGTCTCCTCTGAGCTCATGGTCCACACCCCGTACTCTTGTTCACTCTACGCATCAAAGCCCTACCAGACGAATCGTTGCCCACGTTCTTGGCATAGAGGAAGATACCTTAGGAGACGACACCGAACTGTCGGCATTGGGTCTTGATTCATTGTCTTCCATCGAAACTATCCGTGCCTTCAGAAAGGAGTACCGTCTCAATGTCCCAGGAGATTTGTTCACCTCCGTGCAAACAATTAAGGATATTGAAAGTCAGATCTCGAGCCTTCAGCCTTCCGTTCTTCCCTTCCAAGATCAAGGGAATTTGAATCAAAGCTTAGGCCGCCCAGTCATCAATACGAACCAGACGTTTCAGGGCACTCATCACAAAGCCTTGTCACTATTACAGAATTCACATTCTGACGTGAGCCCTCTTGTGCTCATTCACGATGGTAGCGGCATAACGGTGTCTTATGAGCGTATATGTACGTTGAACCGTCGTGTCTGGGCAATTTCGAACCCCCGTCTGGGATCATCTGAGCCATGGGACTCGCTTGCTCAAATGGCCCAGGCATACGCTAAATTAATTTCTGACGAAATGAAGGGTCCTATCATAGTAGGAGGTGCGCGTTTGGCTTTCTGATTTATATTCAGTTACTCATGCGATTATAGGTTGGTCGTTTGGAGGAGTCGTAGCTTTTGAAGTCGCCAGGCAACTTCAAGCCACATCAACCACCGTCAAAGGCATTATCCTCATAGATTCTCCCAGTCCACTCCTTCGTGTCCCGATGCCACCTGCATTCGTCGACCACGTACTTAACGATATAGAAAATGCAGGAAAGGAGTTTCGACTCCTTTGTCGAAATCAATTCACAACCAATGCACAGTTAATGAGCCATTATATACCAGAAGAAGCTCAGAACAATGAAACGCTTTCGGTCATATTCTTGTCCTGCAAAGAGCCTTACCAACCTCCGGGATGCAATGAAGTCCCCGATTGGTTCCTCGACCGCAGAAATACAATGTCGGTTATCCGGGGATGGGACGCTATTATTGGACGGTTTGTAAAAATTTTTGAGGTGCCGGGACACCACTTCGCACCTTTCGCACCTGAAAACGTTTGTTCTAGTACCTATGCCAATACTCCCAAATGCTGACGATTTATCTTAGATCACCACAACATCGAAATACATTTCAGAGGCCTGTGACATGTTTGACAGATAAAATAATCGTAATTTGCAAAGCCTCATTAGATACATAATAGACTACCAGTCGTATCAGTCATAAAATAACGTTGGAAACACTGAGCCGTCAAATCATCAATGTTAGTTATGGCGTAAGCAAAGCATTAAGACATAGTGAATAAGTGAATTCACATTGCTCAATCGACCCACTGAGGTTCGTGTCGAAAGACAGGTTTCGGAAGATACCTTTTTCCTCTGAGGCGTTTCTTTTCATCTTTCCATTCTGCCTCCATCCTCATCTTCACACTCCGGTGAACTTTGAATCCATCACTCTGTTTAGGGATGAAACGTGGTTGACCCATGTTAAAACTATCATCACTTGTCAGACGGAATTTTCATAGCGAGAAGTGATGCCCACCCGATACAAGTCTCCCATTTGTTATCTCCTTTCTGATATCTCATGGCCAACGGTAGAATTTCAATTAACCACCATGGTTTTTTTATCCTCAGCTGATCATATTTCGGTGACATGGCATCTCTGACTTCCTCCTCTTCTTCCGTTCCTAGGAAAGGAACGACGGATTGTTCCAAAAGAGCTTTCACCTCCGGATGAAAATTCTTCTTTTTTAGCCGCGCAGTTATTCGTATGGGGATAGGTCTGGCCGGAGGATCCTTTATTTTATGAGAACCTACGGGAAGAGGTGGTGGCCTTGGGACGACAAATGGATACAGACTGGAAGGATCTAGACCAATGTCAAAGAGAGAGGCAGAATCGAACATGATGCCCGAATCAGTCTTGAAACATTCGCGTATCATCCAGCGAAGAGGAATGCGAGCAAGTGAGTGCCTGGTTTTGTTACTAACAGAACCTCCACCAATATCTAGAAAAAGTAATCAAACGACGGTCGAAGGAAGCAGCTGACTGTGGATAGTGCTCACCACAATGGCATCCCTAAGTGAAGGTTAAGCAACTGGTACTATTGAGCATGATTGAGGTTGACATACCGCAAACCAAACTTCATCGATATCAGTCGTCTTCTGATGTCTTTCGAGTACCTCTTTTCCAATTTATTCAAGTCGCGTTCGGATTCATCCTCCTTGACAAATACATTCAGCTTAGGCTTCTCTTCTGTGGTCTTCCGACTTGTGGGAAGTTTACCAGCCTTGCAAGAGACTGGTTTAACAGAAGAGGTTCCGAGCTTCAACTCATCTTCATCGGGCCTGTTCCAAAGATTTGCTTTGAATTTAGCCCGACGCTCGTCCAAGGAAACGGCATGGCGGAAGGTCCGAACGATTGTATTTGATGTAGTGAATGGTAATCTCCTGGGAATAATACCGACAGAGTCTACAGTATCCCTTGAGGTGATGGATCGGTGCATGTTCCTGACTAGAAAATCAGGTACTTACCAAACGCCAATGAATTCAATAGACACATCAGTACAGAACGCCTTCTTGAACTCGGTTGATTGTTCCCACCCGACATCGTCGGCGCGCGTATACATTTTATATGCAAAGGGCACTTGCTGAAAGTTACCTGCGGGAAGCAAGCCCACTTTGTGGAGCATACCTGCGAGGCTACATAACCTGTATTAGCTCACCGAACCGTTTGAATATGAACGCATCGGACCAACCTGCGTGCTGTGTAGGCACCTCGAGAGAATCCTGGTTTCGTGTATCAGCAAAACCAATACATAAAAGGAAAAGGAGATGAGGAACCGAATAGGCAAATTCTGTCTCCAGTGAGGTCTGTGTTAATAGTAAAAGAAATGAGACGCTCTCAACAGACGAATATACCTGGTTGGCTTACAATTTTGCATCAGAAATTCATATCCACCTGCGAACGAATCTATTTAGCGGGCATGTTTTATAAGAAAGTGTCGAAAGATTAACCCATGACATGGGCGTCGAGGTGTAGAGCAAACATCTCATCTATGGTCTACAAAGAACTCGATCCCAAACTGAAAATAGAAGGTGTGAACAAAGGAGCGTACCTTCGTCACGCTGGACATCAAGGGGGAAGCAACTTGGGGAGACGTGTATGTCCCAATACCAGCCTGACGTGTAGAGGTTCAATATATACTGCCTGGATTCAAGTATGACAGCGGCGTACCTGGTAATAAACCAACTGCTTGGTCCTGTCGTCCTTCTTCAGTAGAGAAACAAATTGGACGATGTTAGAGTTGTCGGAGTCGAATTGATCTCCCGTTCCATCAAAGCAAACGACGAGTGTACGACTTGGGTGATCTGGTGGGATGACGGGAGGAACAGCACGAGGGTCAATCGTCTTCTCTCGTCGTATGGGCGCTGGCTTCTCTTGGTACTGTGGCGTGGCAGTCGGATCTGTAGTAGTCTCAAAGCCAGGAAAGTGGGCTTCTGAAGGAGACCCGCCTTCCACGACAGTGTTTGTCATAGAGACAACAGTCCCTTCTAAGGAATGCTTGACTCTCCCAGAGGACGACATAATGATTATCGATAGTACTGAGCGGCCTTGAAGTCAGTTGGGAGTCGATCCAAGGAAGTTCGTTCGTGAAAAGTACCGCTGTCAGGCCTATATATCTGTTTAATAAATTTAGCACGGCATGGAAGTCGGAACACTCGTAAGCACCCAATAGTAAGTGATTGCAGAGCATCTACGCCAGGGTTCAATTCGGCTAACCACAAAATCCAAGAGCAGTTGCTATATTTAGCTGACCACTTGATGCCATCTTGCACCCCGGATGGTCAAGGCCCAAGGGTGGCCAATTGCCAAGCTTGAAGCTAAGCTTAACAGCTGATGCTTGTGTGGAGTATGTATGTACGTGGCGATGGTCGCGGGTGTTTCCACTGCAGCTGCATTGGAGGTGGCGCCTTGGAAGAATAAGATGACCGTCCAACCACATAAATTTATCAAGTGTTCGGAACTAGCCTACTCGGGTTGACACTGACAGCGGCAAACGCCAACCCCTGCCGATCATCACCTACCGTGTACACCTGAGGGGCACTTGAAAAGTACTGCGAGACACTTAAATGGCTCAAAGCTGTTCATAAGGAATCAAAGAGTAATACACATGCTGTACAAAACCAGAGGACATCATCAGAGTACTTAGTATGAAACGCTGTGAGGGAAACCGAGCACCATATAGATGCACTGTGTCAACTATCAATGATTTGACACTCACAATTATAATAAAAGTCAACTCACGAACGTGCTCAATCCACCCAAGTAACATTTTCCAGCTTGAGATTCGAGTTAGGATCATACTTCTTCCCATTAGCATACTCAGCATCCAAACGCGTCTTGACCGTCCTATGAACCCGAACTCCATTCTTACGTTGATGAGGAATGTGCCTCCCTTTGCCTAAGTTGGATCTATATTCAGATGTCCACGAGTTGTCCTCTTCCTGGTATCGCTGCCTCAGCGGCAAAAGTTCAAGGATCCACCAACCCCAAGCCAAAGCCAACTGGTCGTAGACGGGCGATAGAGCATCTTTGAGGTCGAGCTCTTCCTCAGTCTGAGGAGTCGCAAAAGGATCTTCGACTTCGTCGTCTTCTGGTTGTGGCTGTTTTTTGGGGACGGGCTGGATATAGGCTGTTGGACCTGTCACTCCGGCAGGCAGAGCTGGAGGGCGAGGAAGGACGACGGGGTATAGGGCAGCAGGGTCAAGGCCGACACGTCTCAATCCGTCGACGTGGAACAGTATACCAGTGTTGGTTTTGAAGCATTCGCGGATCATCCAACGAAGAGGAATCCGAGCAAGATTGGGTCTAATGCCATTACCGACTATAATGCTTTCAGTTTGTGCACAACGGAAACAGAGGAACAATAACATACCAGAACCTCCACCGATATCGCAATGACATCCGGCGAACCAGACCTATGAAGAAAATGAAGAAAGAAAAAAAAGGAAAATCAGCAACAGGCACAATCGTGAGCCTGTATAAATTACCTCATCGACATCAGTAGGCTGAGTCCTATCCTTCCCGTATCGCTCCTCCAAGTCCTGAGATGTGCTCTTCGCCTTCTTGTGTGCAGAAGCATGAGCTTTCTTGGTCTTGGGTTTATCGCTAACGCCGAGCGTTTCCTCTTTTTTAGTCGGGCGATTCCACGTATTGGCTTTGAACTTGGCACGATGTTCGTCCAACGAAAGCGCATGTCGGAATGTTCTGATAGCGGTGTTTGAAGTCACGAAGGGCAGACGTCGGGGGATGAGGCCGACCGAGTTGACGGTGTCCCTGGAAATGTCAAGCGTTCGGCTGAGAATTGATCGACAGGGCCTGAGGATGAGACGCACCATACACCGACAAACTCAATGTCGACATCGATAGAGAACGTCTTCTTGAAAAGGTTGGATTGTTTCCAACCAGTCTCGTCCGCCAGGGTGTACATTTTGTAGGCGAATGGAATTTGTTGACTGTTGGAAATAGGTAGGAGCCCCACTTTGTGAATCATTCCAGCCAAGCTAGCAATAACAATGAGTACAGTGTCAAGACTGTAACGTTTATTTGCTCACCATCGCGCTGTGTAAGCTCCGCGAGAAAAGCCTAGAGGAGGAAGAGGATCAGTATAAACTTGCCGTTTTCTATAAAGTGGCCGTCATGTGCTTTACCGAAGATACAAATCCTATCGCCCGCTCGATCTGCGAATGTCTCAGAAAGGGAGGAACCATAAAGCAGAAACGGAACACACAATTTTGCATGAGAAATTCGTAACCGCCTAATCAAAATGAATTTTAAGTTCTGGTCCTTTTCCCTAATGTATCAAATAACGAACCCATGATATGAGCGTCGAGGTTCCACGCTATTGCCATGTCTATGCTCTGTCACACAGATAAGTGACGAACAGCCTTGAAATTTCTATGGACCCAACTCACCTTGCTGATGTTGGTCCAGAACGGCGTGGCAATCTGAGGCGTGGTGTATGTCCCAATACCAGCCTGTTTAATTATCCATGAATATCAAGATTTTCAAAAAAAAAATGACGGATTCGGACAAACCTGGTAATAAACCAACTGTTTCGTCGGGTCATCTTTCTTCAGCATGCTGAATAATTCGATGATGTTCGAATTCTGGTAAAAGTGAGAAAAATACTATATTTTGCTGCGTTCAAAAAGCTCACATCGGCATCAAACCTAACAAAGTATGTCAGTTAATTGAAGGGCGTCAACGTAAAGAATACTTGCTGGTCACCAGTTCCATCGAAGCAGAGAACAAGAGTGCGGAACGCGTGCTCTGGAGGTAGGATATCATTATCCGGAACACCATTGGTCAAGCCATTCACGGGGCTTAATTGGCTTGATTTTGAGAAGCCGGAAGATTGAGGCGATGCCAATGTCGCAGTATCCGACACGACAGTCGTTGTGCTCTCAAGTCTGACATGGTCTGCCATGTTGATATCGCTGGTGGCTGGCGGTGTAAGAAGAGGAGGAAAAGAGGAGGGAGGGCGGGTTTGATCACGAGCAGCCGAATAACAGATTGGCCTGTTATATATCGGACATCTATGGCAATGTGCCGAATAACGTCTGGCAGCCGGAATGTTGATGAACGTCAATTAACGAAGCTGCTGTCTGTAGCCAATGAATGAAAACCTTGTAGGTCGGCGTTTAGCGGCACCTTGATAAGTCGGAGGGTTGAAAACGAGGATCGCTGGGAGATCCAGTCGGCATAAGGCGCAGGATTTTCAGCTCTTTAGCATTCAAAGTTCTATTTTGAAGTCGAAAATCTTTTGGACGCCACATCGTTAATTCGGGAGTCGGTGAGACCGCGCCACCGATTATCTTCGTCTGTCAGTTGTAGCTGCTCCAGTGCTAGAAGCGAATCACAAGGTGAGCTGTATGAGAATCGAGTTAATTTTGACCAAAGGAACTCCGACCCGGTGATAAAATCTCACCGTCTATAATTTCCGTATCAGAGGATTCTATAGGAGGCTAGTTCGGGCAACCCCAATCACTATAATCTCGGTAATATCACTTCTCTTTATTTCTCCTTTTTTTTGGCCTTTCCCTGTCTACTATGATTCGTCGGGAGTTTGAAACGATGGCGAGTTTGAAACGACCCTGCTCCTGCCTCTCTACCTCACTCCTTTGCTCTAGAAAAAATCACATAAATACTAGACCTTCTGGCCTTTAAGATGGTGTAGAAATTTTCTCAGAGAATGCTGTGGATGAGAAAGATATCGGACAGATGAGAAGTTCGTTACATCAAAACAGTCAATGTAATGAGATCATTAGTTAGATCTAGCCAGATCCTAATGAGCGGTCATGCCAAAATTTTACAGGCAGTTTCAGTACCTTTAGGCGAGCATCCATGCCAAATTTCATGTCAATTCTCGCAGTATTGCATTCAGAAAACCTGGAGGACCATTCAGAGTCCAATCCAGAGTGACAAACGTGATGAACATTCAAGCTCCGCTTAGACCTTCTATTTACTGTGGGCAGCACTGATGCTACTGCCAGCATGCCGTCTATTCGGCTTGTCAGCAAAACTTCAAATGAACTGTGACTGCTATGTGACTCTCGTTTCAATCTCCCCATCCTTTCACTTTTGAGACGCGGAAATGCTCCTGTTGCTTGCACTTTCAACTTTTCATTAAAAAAACTTTACGAATCTAAAGAAAATGTAAAGTTGTACATCTCTGTAAAATTTTAGCTCTCCAGAGCATGTGTAAAATTTGATATCGATTTTTCTATGTTTCCGTTTCAAACTCCCGATGAATCATAGTATTAGCAGGCTTTCCTCTCGAATCTCAATCTCCTGCCGTCGGTCCCTTCTCTCGGGATCCGCGCAGTCCGATGGATCACGTGCTGGCTCAAATGGGTGTGAGCCGACCTGGACTGCTAAGCGACCGCTTACCATCAACGGTCCCTGTGCCAGTCACAGCCGCTATTTGTTTGGCTCTCAAGCCGTCGCCTCCCGTTGCCCTTCCGCCTCGTTTTCCAGCGCTAACGTTGTCTCATCTCCAGCTCCGTCCCCCTAACCGTCCCCCTGAGCCTCCTCAATGCGAACGGGCGTCTGTTGGGCTTTCCCTTTTGGGGAAATGAGCCCCCTATCGACCCCGATCGCGTCCTGGTCGGTTTCACCACGCTGGCAGGTGCTTTCGTCATCGCGTTTGCCCTCTTGTTCCTCGCCTCTCGACGTCGCCCAACCTCAAAGCCCAAGATGAGCACTGAGTGCAGCCCTGGAGGCAGTCAACCCAGGCTTCCTTTCCCGAGTGGAAAGGGAGGAGAGCCCGAACAGTACATCGTTGTGTGAGTGACATTTTTTCTCCTTCCTGTTCTTGTTACTGATCTTCGGCTCTTGTTTTCTCTTGCAGAAACACTGACCTGTCCAAGGACAGGTTGAAGGAGCTCTGCAGGAGCTTTGGCCTCCCGCACTCTGGCAACAAGATCGCTCTGGATGGCCGGCTCAGGAACTTTAGCAATGACAGGGACAAATGGGCACAAGTGTAAGTTTCTTGTCGTGTCAATAAACTTTCGATTGCTCTCACTGACGTCTTTTCATTTTGATTAATTTCTAGCATGAATGTGGCATCTCGTCCGATGCATCGAGGCCCCAAAACAAAGTCAGGCAAGCCTGGGAGAGCAAAGACGGAGAAGGAGTCGACTCGCAGGGCAAACGAGGTCTTCACCACCCGTCCAGGGGCACCTGTCCCGCACCTACCCTACGCGCTTCCAACCCCGGCCAAGCCTCCAACTGCTGCGGAGCACAAAGCCAGGCTTGAATGGGTACGTGACATTTACATAACATTGATTAACGTTCATTTCCTGATAACCAACTTAGGCTCGAGCCATCACCACTGCTCACCCTTACGTGCCCCGAGAGGCACGCGCTCAAGAAACCCACCAGAGGAGGTCCAGGACCCCCAAACCGATGGTATGTATCTGTGTTATGTGCCATTGTTCGTCAACTGACAGATCAATCCTGCGATAGGTGTTCGAGCATCCTGAGAACGTATCCAGCCTGCCCAACCCAGTCCAGGAGCATCCGGAGCGCAGTGCTCAGCTAGCGCAGCTTCTGGCGCTCTGGTCCAGCCTCACCAACCCTGCTCAGTCCCCAACTACTACCAACACAATCCCCATCCCTCAGTCCACCCCCACCAACTCAATTCCTATCTCCCATCCATCACCCCCATGTGGCTCGAGTCCACCTCCCATGCCGGCTGTGACTCCGGTTGCAACTGAAGCCGTCCTTGCGGTGGGTACACCTTCAACAACCGCCTCAACGGCCCCTGCTCCCACCAGAACCATCACCATTGCTCACGGGAAGACCGTTGAGTTTACAGAGCGTGATGTCAGTCCACCACCTGCTCTGTCTTTTGTGGAGGACCTTCCCAGATTGAACCGGATGTGGGATGACACCTCAGTGCATTGGGGCGGAGAGTCGGCACTCGTCATCAAAGGTGTCCCCATCCCGATCATCTATTGGAAGCAGGTATACACACAGCGGCTATCAGGCCCTTTGTGGATGCCAGGGCAATGGAGCCTGATCAAAGGCAGTTGGGCGGAATGGGAGGTAAGCTTGCTTTATTCTTAAGTCAATGGTCTCTAACTCAATCTATTACATCCTTTTTTTAGCTTGTTATAACGCATTGGAGGGAGTATCCCACAGAGGAGGCCTTTTGGAGGAGGTTCTCAGAGTCCTCGGGCAAGAGACTCTCGTACACCAACATTGTCAAGACAATGAAGGAGGATCGTCGACAGGCCGACGCTCGTTTAGCTGGTATAGCGAAATCAACCTACACTGACAACTTCAATGAGGTGTTCGGATATAAAAAGAATGGGAAGGAGTATGTCCTCAAGAAGGATCATGACATTGCAAAGCGCTATATTAGTCTCCAACAGCAAGGTTCTGTTCACAATGCTTAAATCTTGTAGTCTACATCTCTCTACATCTCTTACTTTACTTAGCTTTAATTCATCCCTCATACATTGCTTACTGTCATTACTATTGTTCAAAATTGGATCATATCTCATATATTAGCTTAAAATGATGTAATTCGAAGATAATACAAAAGAGAACCATCTACCTAATAGGCGCAATGGCAAGATCTCTTACACACATGACATAGTATGCTAGGTTTTGGGTCAGGGTCCAGAAAATTGTCCCTACTCTCCTCAGGCTCATCATTCCATGAAATGAGATACTTGACAATAGTCATACTTGAAAATTCAGTGCTCCAGCCCCCCCACTCACATATCCGGCGAAGTTTCCATCGACGCATTGACGCAAAGTACTGACAGCCGCCTCGCCGGAACGAGTGGGTGCCATAAGGTGAGGGTTCAACCTGAATGTCGACAAGGTTGTTTCTGAACAATTCAAGAAATTGTTCAGATGTCTAGATGATCAATTGACTGCATGAGTAATAGGGTACTTTATCAGGCGCAAGAAGATCAACTCACCATAGCCGCATCTTTATCCTGCACGCGATCGCCAGCAGCCCTTCGTCGAAATATATACCCGGACGTAATTTCAGAAGCGTCGATCCACGCTGCCATCGCACGTACTGGGCAAAGGTGGGCCTCGTGTTCTGACAGCATAGGTATTGGAAAGGGTTTGATCTCTGTTCACATGTAAAGTTAGCAAGCTTAAAGAGTGGATAAAGGATTACTGACCCCCGAACTGGTGAGTCTTGCGGAATGGGAGAGTCAACACCATCTTCTTGTTCTGAAGTTGGATGTCGATGTGTTCCCATCTTATTTTCAGGACCTCGTCTACACGCAGTAGACACACAAAGGCAAGCGTGTAAATTGCTTGCAGCTCGAGTCGATGGCGAGGGCCGGCCCAGGAATGGAAACTTGGAGAAGGAGCACCTTCCAAGGTGCCGAGAGACCAGTGCCAGCCTTCAGGATCGTTATTGAAGTGATAAAGTTCCTCCAAAATTGCCTGAACATGTTGATCAGCTTTATGCAAACACACTTGTCTCTAAATATACTGACCGGGGTGATAGCTCGTGCGCTCGTGGCGGTTTCACCAGCCTGAACCTAAATAAAGGCTAAAGTCAATATGAATTCAATGAATAAGATAAATGATCCAAACTTACTTTACGGCGTCGAAGGCTTAGCATATATGTAGCCACCTTTTCAGATATTGATGATTGCCTTTCGTACGGGTCCTGCCCTGCTTTGTGTTTTGTCTCCATGCCTGGGAGCCAAGACCCAGAACACGCCCAAAATAGTGTGTCATGCTGGCACGCATCTTTTGGGCATGCCCATATGATGCCCGAAGACGGGTTACTGGCTTGCCGTCGAGACCCATCATGTCGCAACTGGTATGGAAATAATATGATACATGAGAGAAAAGAAGAGGATGAAGGAAGGGAACTTACGAATCCATTATCCATGCTACAATCATCTGGTCGGAGTCCGGCAAAGGCGTAGACGAGAGGAACTCATCTGGGTCAGAAATCAGGTTGTTTGCCATCAGAAATTCGGCGCAGGCGGACGCGAGTCTACGCATGGGTTTGTGAGCATATTAACCACGAGATCAAACCAATTTACTCACCTCAAGTACTCATTGTGAGTTTTGTCTGTGACACCTTTCGAAGCTTCCTTCATGGAGGATTTCCACTCCGATGGCATCCCGCCAGTGTGATCGTCATCGATATCCATAGGCCCGCCCTTGGAAAGATCATTATCATCATCATTGTCATCTTCCTCTTCGTCGCTGTCATTGTCCTCATTCTCGTCGAAAAGGGTGGACTTGCTGGGAAGAGTAGCCTGTTCTTCCTCCAGGTCGGCTACAATATCATCTCGGAACGTGCGAGAAGCCGCAGCTTCGACGAGGACTGATGTCAGCCCAGGGAGGTCGGCTGCGCGAATGTTGATGGGCTGGGACATTGTGATGGTAGTACAAGTTGTGGTGGTTGTGGTGGCATTGGGAAGGAGGAGGAAGGGTTTTTAAGTCTGTTTTCGATGTCAGCCGCACTCAATTGTTGTGGTAAGAAAGGGTCGACATACATAATCGAGCCCCCATCCGTGGTGGGCCATACTCGAGGAGGAATCAAGGAATTCGTAAAATACCTATGTACATGAAAGGGTCATAAATACAGTGAAGCGACACAAAGAGCCGTCTTAACTTACTAAATCTGCCTGCATGTCACCATGCTGCGAGACGCATCGCAATTCCATTTGCGACGCGTCAAAAGTCTTCAAGAATGACGCTTTGGCGTTACTGCATTTTCTGAATATAATTTTAGTGGCAGAGTGCATTCGAAGTTGACAGAGGTTGAGTTGCTGGGTGCATTCGAGGCGGACGTAATTTGGGTTGCTGGGTGCACGCGATGTGGAGAGAGGTGAGGGGAAAGCTTGAGAAAGTTGTTTAGAATCAACAAATCGCGTGGGATGGGGAGCGAACCTTGCTTACCCGTGGTGTGCCTGTGTGAATAGCTGCAGGACTGTTGTTGATGCGAAGGACTGTGGCTTATCAGCCTTGGGACTGTGAGTTATCAGGCATAATCAAAGCCGATAAGATGATCTTGCCCTTTGGACTGTTGGTGGAGGCCATCGCTAGAACTTCGTAGATTGATCGTGGGCCAAAGAACCAGGGAAACTCGACAGTCGCGACTTGCAGACCTGAAAAACGGCCGGGATCTGTGACAAGTGTATGATGGCGTGCTCGACTCGAGCCCTGGTTCATTTTCTTAGGCGATCCATCGGCTCATAGAAGCTTACCTACCCAACACGTAACATAACGAGCTCGGAACTTGCAGGTGTAAGGGTTATCAACAATGAAATGCATTCTAGAAACATAAATACTTGCAATGAGGTCTCCTCTATAAATCACCCAACATCCAACCAATCCTCCTTGTCTATCTCATCCCATTTTGACGTCTACTCCTTCACCTCCCAAATAATGCCCGCAGTCGTCACCCACCAAAGCTCCTTGCCTACTTTCGGATCAGCTCTGCCAGTTCTTACCGAGATGAAATCACACCCACCCAATGCGGTCACTCGTGCTCCAAGCTCCTGGTGAGTCCTCCATAACTCTTGAAGAGGAGATATGAGCAGCAGGCGTTGCTGGCGCCTTTTTCTCCAAGTGTTGGGCCTCTTGACGCGTCCATTCCATGGAGGGGCAGTCGACATGATGCTGGAGATGCATCCCCGACGCGATTCGTCGTTCTCGGGTGTTCTTCGGACTTGAGGTGGCTCGTGGGCTGGTTTATCGGTTGGGTTTCAGCTCCTGGGCATGCCAGTGGTTCGTTTGATGCTCTGCAGGGCTCGACAAACCAGCAGAGTCGAGCCCACCATGAGGTATGAGGGAGAGGTCGTCGGCTGCGCGGCCGGTTCGTTGCTTACGCAGCATCACGCTGTGACACGCTGTGACGCCCCTAAGCGGGACTGTGATTCTCGTCGGTCGCAGCTTTACTTCCGTGTGCCTTAGGCTCGTTGAAAAACACGTGAGCAAGAATGGTCTTCTCCTCCTGGATTTGTCAAAAAAATCCTGCGCAGGATTGCTCCCTTCTCTGGCGTGTCTGGGGCTCGTCGAAAAATACAGAACGGCATGTTATACCGTACCCCTCTCGATGCCACAGAAGACTGGGTCGCGCCAGACACAAAGTCCATCTGCGGACAATCTTCATGTCGACTCCGCAGGTTGGCTACGCGACGACTATGATCCCAGACCCAGGATATGGATATTCCTATAGGTGACGGATCTGCGGAGGCAGGTGGAGGGAGGGAAAACGCAGGTGTTCGAGGTGGCCCGGAAGAAGCCAGAGGAGGAGGAAAGGAAAAGGATGAAGCGAGAAGAAGAGCGGATGCGGAGGACAGTTCATCCGGCGGTTGTGCAGTGCCGCAATTATCCCCGACGGTGTTCTCGAATCTGTATCACTGAAGCAGGGACAGGAGACATGGATCCAAGGTAGACATTAATATTTAATACCCACTTATTACGAATTTTAAATTTTCTGCCCAGCATTTCTTCTCTGTGTTTTGTATGATATATGCGAATCGCGCCAGCAGAGTCGTTGACAACACAAGCATGATGACCAATCCAGCTCGCCTTGCCCACCAACTGACTATCCACGAAGTGGAAAGGCGACAAGAACCTAGCGCAGGGTCGTACCCGCAGCCTCTGCCACCACTACCGCCAGCAGCATCGATGCTGCATTCGAGATTGGCGGAGCTACTTTCCTTGAGTTCAGCATACCCACGTGGTGGGCGTTGATGGGCGCCGCTGTCAGAGCAGTGCAGTCTCACCACCCCACCTCTTTCTCGCAGACGCCTGCCCAGGTACATTGTACTCCTTCTGAGACGCGAGTTCGAGTTTCGAGCTCGGATATGGATATGGCAGTCACAAGGCGGGGCGGTATTCCTCTAGATTACATTCTATCCATTTTCTTCTTTATCATTTCATGACTTGGTCTCCGACTGCACCTCAAGCTATAGAAGCTGTCATTTAGTCATTTATGTATGAAGGACGAATTGTGAATGGCTATTATGTCAAGAATGAGAAGTGGTTTGAATAAATTTTCCAGCTCCTTCGCTGCCTCGCGTGTTCCTAAAGGTGCATAGGATAGAAATCTGGCTCAGCAAGCTTTCTGACTCGTATTTTGAAGGTTCGGCGTAGTCACCACTTGGATTGGGCTTGTGGCTGCGCGTCTGAAGCTGGGCCGCTGTGAATGGGCCAAGCTTGATGGAAGTGAAGTAGGGCCGACAATATCAGCCAAGAGAGAACATGGCCACTTGGAAGCAGACCACCCTTGACTGCTGCTTTGGCTTGGTCCTCTGCCTGGAATGTGCAGTCGAATACTACTTTCCTCAGATTTGCGTCGAGCAAAGGGTTTGCTGGTGGAGTCGAAACCCAGACATGATCTGTAAAGCCTTTTGACCTCGACACCACCTTGGAGACGTATGTGTGGAGCAGAGTCATAGTATTTTCCCAAGCAGAAGTCAGGCAATGACCCTCTTCCATCAGAGGTTATGTCGGGGTTCCATCGGAGATGGAGCTGAGGGAAGATTATATACCGCTCCCGCGGCTGTTTGTGAAGAATAAATGCTTCGGTGATAACACCGTATGCGTCGTACTCTGTGGGGTCGCCAAAAGTAGACATCTGTGCTATGCCAAAGAGGTATTGGAGATCGTCATCCGATATTTGCAACACTTTCTTAGTGTTAGTTTCAATGGACTTCTATGATGGTAACAAGCTTTCGAAAACTTACCAGCCATTAAAACGCAAGCTGGTATTGCCGTAGTATCGTCTTGGATCGGTTTTACTCTGTTGTGATTGAAATGAGTAAAGATTGGAGGGAAGTTGGGCCTACAGTTGCAATTCAGCTCAGTAGATGCAAGAAATTCGGACGGATCTACTGGAAAGGTGGGTAGGGAGGGACTCATATGTACTGCCCATAGCACTTTAGACCCCTGGCCATCGGTCGAAGGTGCGGTGATTACATCTAGGTTATAATGCCAAGCAGATTTCCCTGGCTGATGCCTTTGTGATGAACCGTAACCTTGGCTCCGGTTTTCTTTCTTCATCACTTATGCAGAAGCATATTCAACCTCCAGGGATGAGTAATTCTATTTTAGCCAGCATCACCATTGCTAAACGGTAACCTGCTCTGGGTGGCGTTCTAAAAACCGACATCCAGGGACCACCGCCTCTTAAGGTCCCATTTCTCATTCCCAAGTCTCATTTTTTGCAGATAAGTTGTTCATTTCAAGCCTCACTACAACCGATTTTCTCCATTTACACTCTGTCCTTCGACTGCCCCGAATCTATTCACTCGCAACATCAATACTTCAAATGGTCATTAATCAGAAAACAGAAATAATGGAAAAGGGGAAAGGACTGTACCTTGGCTACCTATGTGGATTCCCAGATAGCTGGCCCATCAAGAACCAACATAGCCTGCTTCAGTGATGGATGCAGCGGTGCTAAAGGTCGTTGCTTTAGTGCCTCCTCATCAGGACTCTCGTCAAGAACGACCACAAAGACGATGTCTTTTTGCTGGCCTGGTGGAAAAGCGGCCACGATCCTTAAATATGCTTCACGATCAAGAAGGTCGCGGAAGACAGTAAGTGCACTGAATAGCGGGAGGGTGGCACCTGGCTCAAGTTCAAGTATGGATGCAACCTTTTTCTCAGAAAACCGGTAGCCTTTGACGAAAGTCGGGGCCATCGAATGCTATAAACCTTCATCAGTAAGATCCGAAATTGAGACAAACACTTGAGATCCCAAAAGCATAGGACACACCTATGATGGTGGCGGGGGTGGTGGAAGTGGTAACGAAAGAAGAAACCAACGATCACGGCACGTGATTGGGGGTTGGCAATCTCTGCGAAGGTCACGGACCGTCACGTGCGCACGTGAATCGCGCGTCGCGCGGAAATCAGTGACCCATGCGAACTACTGGAGAGGCGCAACGGCTGGCGGTTCAAGACAAGTGGGAGATGAGCTGACCGAAATCCGATTCTTCGTCCCCGGAACCATAGCCAAGCTCAAGGGCTCTGACCAGGGCTCAGACAAGTCAGATAATGAGGAGGAGGATGGACAAGAAGAGATCAGCGCCGCCCAGGTGTTCCATGACACTATCAAGGAGAAGGCTGATATTGGAGCCGGTATTGGCGATCTCATCTTGAGCTTTGATGAGGTGCTTGTGCTCACACCCAGAGGACGATATGACATGGATATGTTCCCCGATTTCTTACGACTGAGGGGTAAGACCTACGATTACAAGGTTCTCTATCAGAGTATTGCAAGGTTGTTCCTCTTACCCAAGGACGACCAGCAAGTCCTATTTATCGTGCGTAGATTTATTTTCCTTGGTTAATCCTGCAGCTTACCCTATTCGTCTATAGCTGGGTTTGAGCACGCCCATTCGTCAAGGTCAAACATTATATCAATACCTCGTCATGGAGTTCACACGGGAAGAGGAGATTACAGCTGAGCTCAACATGATTGAGTAAGCCTCTTCTGGCCACCTATGCCGAAACTGTACTTATTCCGTCATTGCATCCAGCGAGGAAATGGAGAAGTATGACAAGCTCAAGAAAAACTATGAAGCTCCCACATACGAGGTCGTATCTAGCGTCTTCCGTGCGTTATCAGGAAAGAAAATCATTGGCTCGGGCAGCTTTCAAAGGTAAGCCAAGACGGCCTTTATACTCTTTATTCCTTCACACTGTTTACTCACCATGTTGTCTGCTTTCTTCAGCCGCGACGGCCATCCAGGCTTCAAAGCCAACCTTAAAGCCGTCCAAGGGGACTCTTCATGCTCGAGCGTTACATTTTCTTCGTCTCCAAATCCCCTTTGCTCATCGAACTGTCCGACATTCACCAAGTTATCTTCTCCCGTGTCGGCTCCACCGCCGCCGCCACCGGCGGGCGCACGTTCGACATCAAGATCATGCTCAAGTCTGGTGGGGAGTACATGTTCACCTCAATCAATAAGGAGGAGCATGAGGTCACGGAAGCGTATTTGAAGGATAAGAAGATCCGAGTGAAAATGAGATGGTGCCTGATGCTGATTTGCTGTTGAAGGCTGTCGGGGTGGATGATGACGACGAGGATATGCAGAGCGTTGTGAGCGACGACGACGATGACAGAGGCAAGAGACAAAAGAAGCCTGTTAGGGCGGGCGTGGGGATGATGAAAGTGAGGAAGAAGACGGTGGGTTCCCTTTACTTTACTTTCATATTTCGTTTGATCCCGTTGCTGACGTATGTCTTTTTTTCTCTCTCTACAGAGGACTTCAAAGCCTCCGACTCCGACTCTGGCTCACCAAGCGGCAGCGACTCAGACACATCCGGCGCCGAAACCGCCTCTGACGCGTCCGGCGACCTGGCACTCACAAAAGACGCGAAGTCCAAGGGGAAGAGTAAAGCCAAAGATAAAGACGGCGACGGTGCGCCCAAGAAGGCTGTCAAGAAGAAACCTGCGGTCAAGAAGGGCAGTGACGCCGGAGATGATGATGAGGACAAGAAGGACAAGCCCAAGGCGAAACCTAAACCCAAGCCGAAGCCAAAAGCTAAGAAGGCCTCGGATGACGAGGCTATGGATGTGGATGGCGAGGAGAAACCCAAGCCGAAACCTAAACCCAAACCTAAGGCTGTGGGTGCGTCGTCGTCCAAGCCGAAACCTAAGGGCGACGAACCAATGGATGTGGATGAAGTGAAGGAGAAGCCTAAGCCGAAACCTAAGCCTAAGAAGAAGGATGCTGAGACTGATGCGGTGCCTCCGAAGAAGAAATTGAAGAAGATCGACGATTAATTTTCTTTTCTATTCGTCGGTTTTTTTTACTTATTTTTTCCTTACCTTTGCTTATTCGTGACCTCTCGTCCTAAGCTTCGCTCTGGCTTTCCTTCAGCCATGTATATACTTAATTGTAATAATTTTTTGTGCATAATTGTTCTCGTTATCCTATATTATAGTGGAGAGGCGCAACGGCTGAGAACCTTCCGACCCGATGACTAAGCGCACAGCCACAAAAAACCTGTCCAATTCGTACTTCGCGTTGCTCGTCGCGGTAATACAGATGTTCTCGGCCTCTGCAGCGATATTTGAGAGTTTGAATATTATGAGAATAGTATTAAGTAAATTACAGAAGGTATTAGCAGTGTAAATATAAGTTTTAAAATAATTAAATCGTGTCATCTTCATAATCTGAAATATACATAGTGTCATCACCTTCTCCATCTCCCATTTCAACATCCTCCTGATCCTCAGACAAAACCTCTGCCATAATATTGAGTCCCTGCATCGTCTGGTATCATTCTATGGCTTTCTTGAGCTCGGCTCTATGATCTGACTGGTTGGTCATACAGTATGAGATTTCAGGGGAACACGCTCTGACAGCTCTGAGACTTTCTTCTCATTTTGATGATGCCAATCAAGCTGTCGATTAAGCATGTCAACATTCACCTTGTCAATAATGGCAATGTCGAAAATTAGGTGCTTTCCGGTCTCAGTGATGGCTGCCACCTTCTTTTCATGCTTCTCCAAGGGGTATGTCAGCATTTGCCGAGCAACACGACCTTGGGAGGGAGGGTGTGGGTTGAGCGACCTTAAACGCGAAACTTATTTGACTTATAGATAAGTATATTTCATATGATTTTGGTGGCCGTGAGGGCTGCGAACAGTCTCCGTATGCAAGAAATGGTCCGTTTGATCTTAAGAAAGGGCATGGGACCACCTTCCAAGGCTTCCGGCAAGACATGACATCATAGACATAGCCACACCGTCGCAAAAATTTCCATACGCAGCGTTTCCTCCCTGACCGAACACACTGGCCATGCCACGAGCTTCGAAAAAGGTACGTTTTGGACACTTCGACATTCTCGCGATGATTCTAATGCTGACTTCATATTAATAGCAACCCGCTGAGTTCACGGCGTCGAGTACGCGCTACTGCAATGTCTGCAAAGTCAACATCAAAATCGCTGTGGTGGCGAGGGCAACTGGAATATTCACACAGCAAGTACTGCACACAAAGAAAAAGAAGAGGCTGCGAACAATGTACGCGACAACAAGGGTATTACGGCATTCTTCCAGAAGGCTGTCCATAAGTCCTCGGCAGTGACAACGTCAAGCTCTACTTCCACGCCCGTCTTATCTCCCTCTCATGTCGAACCACCCTCAATGCCTCCTCCCAGCATCCCAGATGCTATCGTTATACCTGACACACTGCCGTTTCCTCAACACAACTCTTCGACAATCTTTTATTTGGATTCTTCTCACCCCTCCTCTACATCTCTCTTATGCCAACTCGAACTGGTTACTGCTTCGCTGCCACCTTCCATACCTGAAGGAGAATTGTCTGATGTCCTAGCCCAGTTCTCAGGAAATCCAGCATTCGATCCTGGGGATGACGCATGGGAAATGGTTGATCAAGCTCTCAACCGAGTCATTGGTTTTGGAATGTCCACTGAGGAGATCTCGAAAGTTGTTCATCATGGACTGCATCTCGTGGATGAAATGTTGGAGAAGACACATATGTTTTCAAGAGCTCGGATCTTCGTGTTGTCTCTGCTGTTCTCCATGAGTGCATTGCTGGTGAAATTGACCGACTTTCTTTGGTTGTGCTAAGCGATTCATTTCCTTATCGATCTTCAATAGGTACAGAAATTAAATATTACAGTCATAGTCATTTCACGCTTCTGATCTACCGGCTTTCTAGGGGAGGCATGTTTCACCTGTGAGTCTGATGCAGTGGAAGGATCCTGTCACAGTGAAGATGTATCCCCGACATGTAGCCTTTGCCCCCAACTCAAGACTGAAGGATTCACCAGACCTGAGCTTCTGAGACACATGGGTGGTCACATCTTGCATGATCACCGGTTGCAGGGAAGAGCCAATCCTTGTGGCTTTTGTCTCAACTCGCACTGCGAAATCTATCTTATTTGGCATGGCCAGTCAATCACAGTTGATTTACAAAAGTCAATGTGCCCTAATCATCGCCAAATTTGACTCAAGGCTGCCCAGACATTCACGGCGCATCAATCATGCACCAACCACCCGCTCAAATGCCCTCTTTGCTCAACTTTTGTCTGGAAGTATAACCTCATACATCATATCATTGATACTCATCCAACAGCTGACAAAACTCTCTATGAGTCTCATTATGCATTGGATGCAAAGGAGGTCATTGCAATGAAGAAAATTTATCTAACCCCTCAACGTTCAAAAAAATCGAAGCAAATTAAAGCATTGGCCATTTCTGCAAATCATAGTTCATGCTTTGCTTTCACGTAATGTTCTTCTCATCTCATATTGTATATCTCTCTGATCTTTCCTTTCACAGAGCTTCAGATGGTGTGGATGAGGAGCAGAATGTTAACGAGAATGCTGGAGAAAGTGATAACCATAGTAATTCCGATGCTGTATCTGAAGAGGAAGAGGAAGAGGAAGAGCCTGAAGAAGACGGGGATGAAGGAGAAGTTGGGAACGAAGTTGGTGAGCAAGACTTTTGTTAATTTGCTGATTTATTACTGACACTGTTTCTCAGAACCAAATTCGACACCTGATGAACTTCCGCCAACTTCTTTTGGTCAAAAGCGTCAGCGACCTCAGGTTACGAGCTTCAACTCGGGTGGCATTGATGATGGCTCTGTGGTGTGTAATGACCCTGGCTGTGGGATACCCATTGAGGACGTCGATCTTGTGCGATGCCTTGGTCCTGGATGCAAATTCATGGTAAGTTTTACCTTTCTTTTCAGTATACAACAATGAAGAAATTAATTTTATTGCTTTAGTATCATCTTACATGTTGAGGCCTTTTCGAGAAACCAAAGACAGCTTGGTTTTGCAATGACGATTGCAGGAAAAATGCAGGATTTAGAGTAGCAGCGAAGCAGAAGAAGCGACGGAAGGTATAATAATTCGGGCCGGTCAAAGTGTGGGAATATATTTCTATATTTAGCAGGTACAAGAGGGAGGGAGGCCACGGAGGGGCCTTAAATGTGTAAACCAAGGTTGTGTAGTGGGATTTTTTTTTACATACCCCTTGTGCTTCTCCTTTCTCACAACCTCCTTCTCGCAGTCCTCTGCTGCTTTCTCTGCATCAGCTTTCATCTGGGCTTCCTTTACCTGCTTTTGAAGCTTCTGTTCATCTCTCTGCCTTGCGACTTTTCATAAATATGCCTCATCCTCCTCTGCATTGAGTATCAGCCTGTGAAACTCCTCTGTATCATTTTGATGTGTCATAAAGTGTGCGTCGAACTTGTGGATAGTCTCGCTTGGTTTCATTCATTGACCCAATCTCCAGCTTCCTAGGGCTCCCCCATTGATGTCATTTGTTGCCACAAAGAAAAGTTCATTTCTTTCCACATCGGACATCTTAGCAATGTCACCTCCCTCGAGGAATTCATCAGAAAACCTCTGTGAGAATGTTTCCAGAGTGCCTCTAGCAAAAGCGGACACCACTTCATCAAGATCAGGGAGAGCTGGTGCCAGAGTGTGAACCACGTTCATGACGAGTGTAGCCCAGTCATCCCATTTGCATCCATTTAAAGATGCCAAGGTATGTGAAGCATCATTTTTGGTCCATCATGTTGGATTGTCACTGACAGCTTCGAGAAATTCACACTTCTTTTTGAAGAAAGGCCCGAGTTTGAGTAGGTTCTCATGGGTATGGCCAGAATGCAAAGTTTGGTCAAGGTAGGTATGTCCTTGATTGAATTCAGAAAATTCTTCTCGATATTCATTAATGCAGGTTTATCCTTGCCCAAGTGAACCATGTCCATGAAATGGATGAAATGGGAGTGGTAAATGATGATGGTGGCTGCAGCCTCACCATGTGAGCCATAATGCATGTTGCTGACATCTGGATATCGAATCCATTGGCCAATTTGCTCTTCCATAAACCAGTTGTATGTGTCTTGTTGTCCCTTCTTTTTGTCCTTACTTCGACATATTAAACCTTCTAGCATCATAGCATGGCTTCCTCCACATTTGGAAACCTCGGCAGCTTGAATTTCTGCAGGAGATGGGTTCACTTCATTGGCCTTGCATTCGAGGACTGCTGCATTGTCCTTGTTCACAAGTAGGATGGGTGGTGTTTTTCCTTTCTTTTTCCACATGTTCTGCATTGCCTTATCTCCACCTTTGACAGTATTCAAATCCTTGTGCATACAGCAGCCTGTTCGAACAAAGCGCATGAACCAGCTCTGCTCATCTTCTGGCAGTGCTTCAAAGACCTGCTGACCAACCTCATGTATAATTTTCATATTGGCCTTTGTTTTCTCTTCCTCACTTAGGCTCTCCCATTTGTCTAGGCTGCCCATCTCCTTGACTTGCTGCTTCTTTATAGGCAAGAGATATACTACTACCTGTGTGGGTCCAAGGTTAAAGAGCGCCTCTTCACCAAGCCATTGGTATACTGTCCTGATCTTCCATTCTCATAGGAGTTTATGGCTTTTGATCTGGTCAGCCACATGATCTCTGCTGGTCCCTATCAATTTGAAGGCAAAGTCATCTGGATTAAATTTGAGGCCTTCCCGTTTGGCTAGTGGGCTGTTGTTGAAGACCTCCAAAATCTCTGTGAGTCACTTTTTTAGACCACTTATTTGAGTCTCGCTAGTGTGATTGATGGATGTATCCATGCCTATAGTCCACATTTTCCATGTCAGTTCAGCATCTGGTTGTCTATAATCAATGACCTTCATAGCAACAGTATGGGATTCATATTCAATGTACTGGTGTGATGTTGAGTCAGAGCTGTAAGTCAGGTGGAGGAGCTGCAAGGTCAGAGGGTCAGATGGAGTCAGAGGTACAACCAGCCAAGGCAACAGGGGTGGCAAAGCCCAAGCCCAAGACAACAGTGGAGGTGCAGAAAGGGCTGGGTATTGAGCACATTGCTCGATACCTGAGGGAGATCCGGGACTTGTTGGAAGACATGTCCTGGATTCAAGATCCCCCATATGCACTGTCGGAGCCAAGTGCATCAGAGTACCTACTGTCAGACCAGGAGGGAATTGACGCGGAGGCAGAGTATCTGAACGAGAGGTATGAGAGGGTCATGGCGGCCTTAGACATGGGGAAGAAGGTTGAGGTGGATGAGTCAGAGGAGTCAGAGGAGTCAGAGAAGGAGGTAGTCAGAGCAGTGATGGGTGAACAGGAGGAGGAGAGGTCAGATGCAGAAACAAGGAGTGAGAGTGAGGGAGAGGTTAGGGTGTTGAAGAGGAAAAGGGATAAGTCATCGGATTCAGAGGAGGATTCAGAGGAGGATGAGGATGAGGATGAGGATGATGGAGGATTAGAAGGAATGAGGATGTACGAGGCACCAGCAAAGCATGCTCATCAATAGATAGTAATTTTGTACAGTTTTTTTTTTTTTTTTTTCTTTTTCCTATATACTTGTTTTTTCTTGTTAATGATGTTTTTTGGTGAATCGTAAGCTAAGTGAGAGATGAAAGAGGTCCGGGTTTGTCAGGGTAAGTGGAGTGAAAGTCAGAGATGAGGTCAGGTGTGTGTTCGAGTTCAGTAGCTGGGAGCCAGGATTGTTCTTCATCAGTGCTTTCATAACCTAACCAGCAAACCAAGTACAATAGCTTGCACTTGCGTCATTGATCAAGCTTGGAGTTGAGGACTTCAGCAATTTCATATTCGATTTTGCCTTTGACTTCAACAGGTGGAGGCGGAGATTGAGTCCAATTCAGAATATCATTCAGAGTAAATGGTTCCAGCATAGAAATGTGGTAAATGGGGTGAACACCATGCATGGAGTCAGGAAGTCATAAAGTAAAAGAGTGTGTGCCGGCTTTGGCGATGATATCAAAAGGACCATAATATTTTTTGGAGAGTTTCTTGGAGGGACATGTGGTGCAGAAGAACTTTGCTTTGACAAATGCTTGCTGTCTGACTTGGAAGTCGGGGGGCAGAGTGCATCAGAGGTCAGCAGAGACTTGATAACACTTTTGTGATTCAGCGATAGCGTTCTTGAGTTCTTTGTGTAATTCGTCTAGATCAACAACAAAATCGTGAGTGCAAGCAGAGGTGAGGTCGCATTCAGGGTGGATAGCCATGTTAGGGTGGTAACCTTTATTAGCGAAGAATGGTGAAATGCCAGTAGTAGCACTAGGAGCATTGTTGTAAGCAAACTCTGCAAGAGGTAATAGACTTGACCAATTGTCTTGCTGATAGTTGCAATAAATTCAGAGGTATTGCTCTAGTGTCTGATTAGTGTGTTCAGTCTGGCCATCACCTTCAGGATGGTATCTGGAAGTAAAATGGAGTTTCATGTTGAGTGCTTTTCCTAAGGATCAGAAGAAGCAGGAGATGAATTCAGGTCCATGGTCGGAGGTGACATGTTCAGGGATGCCATGCTTGGAGAACACATGAATGATGAAAAGCATAGCAAGGTCTTCGGAGGTGCAAGCAGAGGTGGTTGGAATGAATATAGCTTGCTTGGTAAGTCAGTCAACAATGACTAGGATCACATCATGTCCATCAGACATCAGAAGGATTTCGATAAAGTCCATTGATATTGAATTCCAGGGACGTTCGGGGATCAGGAGCTGTTTGAGCAATCTGTAGGGTTTGTGTCATTGAGGTTTGGAATGCATACATGTCATACATGATTTGCAATACTTCTTCATGAAGTCTTGTAGTCCAGGCCAGGTGTATTCATGAAGGATAAGACTAGTTGTCTTATTTTGTCCAGGGTGTCCAGCGAGGATATGATCATGCTTGTGTTGGAGGATGTGGAGTTGGAGGTCAGATGCATCAGAAACATAGATGTGTGATTCATGATGGAGGTAACCATCTGGATCAAGGGACCAGTGTGGTTTTGGTTCCTTCATGTGAGCAAGGTAGACCAGGTCAGAGGGTAGTACAGTGAGGATGTCATGTCGGAGTAGGTTGGAGTCCATGAGGGATACTGCACGGAGGGTGGGTTCAAAGAGTTGAGTGGCACGGAGGGATGTGGAGAGTTGTTCTTGGGTGAAAATAGGTCAGAAGTTGCTTGGGTTAATGCTTGCATAGTCACTATTTCCCCCTTTGGGATAGACATCCCATCATCTAGTTAAAGAGTCAGGTTTCATACTGAGATGTCCAGGGCAGAAGCAGATGATGAGGTTGAATTGGCAGAGATATTCAGACCAGTGGGCTTGTCAGCGAGTAAGAACTTTGGTAGTTGTGAAATATTGTGGTTGGTGACGATGTTGATCGGAGCAGTGGAGCCTTCCAGATAATGTCGCCATACTTTAAATGTGTTGAAGATTGCTAGTAGTTCTTTGTCATGGGTGTCATAGTTGATTTCAGGACCTGTGAAGGTTTGTGAGTGAAACGCAACAGGGTGAATCTCATCACCAGAGGTGCAGATGGAGAGGATCACTCCAAGCGCGTAGTCGGAAGCATCAGTTTCCACAATAATTGGATGGTCGGGAACCCAGTGAGTAAGTATCGGAGCAGTTGTAAATGCTTTTTTGAGCTTGTTGAAGGCTTTTCGAGCAGCATTGTTGAATTGCCAAGGGGTTCCTTTCCTAGTGAGTCAGGTGAGCGGAACAATGATGTCAGAGTAGTTGGAGATAAATCATCGGTAGAAGTTTGCAAAACCTAAGAAGGATTGAACATCCTTAATCTTCTTGGGTTCAGGCCAATCTTGGATAGTCTTGATCTTGCTTTCATCCATCTTGAGGCCTTCTGGTGAAAGAATGAATCCAAGGTAATTAACCGTGTTCATAGAGAAATTGCATTTGTCAGAGCGGGCATACAGACCATGTTGTTGGAGACATCGGAGGACTTCGTGAATGTGTTTCTTATGCTGGGTAGGATCATTGGAGTAGATCAGGATGTCGTTGAGGTAAATGATGACAGACACATCTAATAAATCACTTAGTATGTCATTCATGAAGCATTGAAAAACGGCAGGTGCATTGGACAGTCCAAATGGCATAATGTTCCATTCAAACGATCCATAGCATGTTCAGAATGCTGTTTTCCATTCTTCGCCTTCCACTATGTGGACTAGGTGATAGGCATGTCAGAGGTCGACAGCTGTATAGATGTGTGCTTTACCAGCAGTGGACAGGAGGTCAGAGATGAGCGGAAGTGGATATCGGTCTTTCTTCATGATCTTGTTTAATCCTCTAAAGTTGATGCAAAGTCATAGTGATCCATCCTTTTTGTGAATGAAAAGGATCGGAGCACCATGTGGAAAGGTTGAAGGTCAAATGAAACTGATTTGGAGGTGCTCGTCGATAAATTCTCAGAGGGATTGAAGTTTGGATTGTGAAAGGGAGTACATATTTCCAACAGGAGGGGAAGTGCTGGGTTCGAGATTGATCTTGAGGTTGTAAGGTCGATGGGGTGCGAGCATGTCAGCTTTAGATTTACTGAAGACATCTGCAAAGTCATGGTATTCAGGAGGAATACTAGACAGATCAGGTGCTTCATCGGAGATGGAAGCGGCATGAGCAGAGATGGCAGGATCAGAGAGGTGAACTGTGAAACTTTGAGCACCAGGTAACTTGCATGCTCTTGTGAAAGCAGCTGCATTGATTAGCGAGATGTGAGGTGCATCAGAAGATGCTACAGAGGTCAGAGGTGTCAGAGGTGTAACCATAGGAGTTGGCGGAGGAAGCGGAGGGGTCAGAGGTTCCAATAATGGAGGTGTAGGCAGCAGAGCTGGCCTATGGCCCAATTTCCAGTCAATCAATGGATTGTAGCAGAAGAGCCAGTTATATCCTAGAACCAGAACACAGGAGGAGTCCAGTGAGGTTACGAAAAAGTCAATGGTAATAGTTTCACCAGAGGGAAATGTAATCAGAATGGAGAGGGTTTTAGTAATCATGTTGCCATAGGAGCCATCAATCAGTTTGAGCTTAACCGGATTGATCAGAGAAGGGAGTAAATTATTAGAACAGATAAAATGGGTATCAACAAAACAATGGCTAGAGCCAGAGTCAATTAACGTTAGTGACTTAAGGTCAGGTCAGAACAGAGATGTTAATGAGAGTCAGAGAGAGTCAGGGTCAGAAAGAGCAGACACATTGAGCCTTACTTCCTTCATATGCACACAGCCAGTGTCAACGTGACCCCCAGTGTGTGCGAAGGGATGAGGACTGCTGACTATTTTTTTGAATCCTCAGTGCTGGGATTCAAAACTTTGGCAGCACATGCTTTTGCCTTGGAGGCAGAGGAAGTGGACTTCGGACACTCACTAGCTCAGTGTCCAGTATTGTGGGCTCAAAAAATTCCATCACAAGGCCGTGAAGATAGGAGAGGGTGAATGTAACCTTGTCTTCATTGGCGGTGTAGGCGCAGTTGTTTCGGAAGTAAAGGTTACACTGTAAAATAAAACCATTGAGTTTCTGGGTGTCAGAGCCATCGAAGGTGTTGGGCTCATGGGCTTTGGTCTTGGTAACCTTAGGGCTATCACAATGCCTGAGCTCTTTGGTCATGAGCATCATGGCTTCAGTGAGATTTGGAGTGGGGTTGTGGTCGGAGTTGTGATCGGAATGATTGGAGTGATCAGAGTGATCATTGTGGTGGGGGTCAAAATCATCGCCATCATCGTCGGGGTCAGGTTCACCACCAGGGGAACCAGGAGCAGGAGGTGGCAATGGGTTGGGACTGGTTTGTCTCATTGATGAGGGTCCCGAGGGTAAGGGAGTCAGAGTGCTGAGGCTGGACGGAGGTTGTGTGTTTGGATGGTCAGGGTAGTCTCTGACATTCTGAATCATGATGGTGCAGGATTCATTTTGTCCAGCTGCATGGGAGTTGGCAGTAGTATGGGATGTTGTGGTGGGCATAGTCAGAAGTCCAGAAGCGGTATGAGTTCATATATACTGTTAAGTGTAGACATAGGGTTGAGACTTCAGCTTCAATGTGTGTGTTGTGCTCCATTGTCTGGACGTTGTCTCAAATTTTGGAGTCAGATCAGAATGAGAGAGTGGAGTAGAGAGCGTGGATTGATTAACAAACAATATATGAACTGAGGTACCTAATAATAGTTCTAAGGTTTTTATACTATGGAGGAAACTAAGTGGAGACCATACATGTACTAGTGAGCAGACAGACGTGTAAGTTATTCTGCACTACTTGGAGTTGGCTAGCTACGTGTAATCTAAGTGTCTATGTGTTCTGGGACTTGTAGTACTTTGAGGGGATCATGAGGTCAGAGTTCATATAGTCGGAGATCGGAGTTGGTCAGAGGCACGTATATAACAATTTGAGGATTCAGTCTGGACACTGACTTTGACCCTCATCTATGCTTTGCAAGTGCATACTGCCATGAGACATTGCACTGGATTGATGACAGCAAAGTTCTTGCAATTCCTTTTACTCAAAGAGGCTCCAAGAAAACCATACTTGCTAACTTTTCACCATTTAAATAGTGCATCAGCCCCATTACAAGGGCTTAGGCATGTATAAATACCTTATACACCAGAACAAACAGCACTCATGCAAAAAACAGGCAGACCCCAGGATTATTGTGGGGACATTTTGAAGTTTGAAGGGGGCAGTAGAATAAAACATACATAGGACTCATGTCATAAAGTAAAATAAAGCTGGCATTCAAGATGAGAGGAATTGGTCAGGGTTAAAAATAAAAATAAAACGGCCCAGAGAAGGAACCATGAGGCAATCAATGAACGATGATGACAAATACATGATGACGTAAGAGAAATGATGGGAAATGGCACATACTTATAAGAACTCGTTCAAATGGAAAGTTATTGGGTTCGACTTTCCTTCAAAGCCAGCCACACTGGCGACAAGATGGAGATTAATCGAGATGGCGTTCCTCCTTTAATATGTTCTTCGTTTGGTAAGCAGATTTGCCACTACGCCGCCGGCTCCCATCTTCTTCGCAGCAGATCCTGCAATCGAACTTCTTAGCACATCACCCACATAAAAGAGCGCAAGAGCGACTTACCCATGGGATTGATCACGTAGTCCATGCCATGCGTAGCCTTTTCCAATTTGCTACCAAGGTTAGCGTGAATCTTGTCAGATGCCTTGCTGGCGCCAATAGCAAGACCCTTAAGACCCATCGAAGCAGCCGTGCCGATACCAGGAATGAATTTGATAACTTTGGCCGCGACCGAAGCCACAGCAGCGACGATCTTGAGACCGAACTTGGCAATCTTCGCCCCAGTGGTCTTGATGAACTGGCCGACCTTCTGGAATCCCTTCTTGATAGCATGTCCTGCAATCTGGAATCCTTTCTTGATAGCATGGCCGCCTTTGGATGTGATAGCGTGGCCTGCCTTTTGGAATCCTGATTTGATAGCATGTCCTGCTTTCTGGAATCCCGACTTGACCATGCCACCAAATTTCTTGAGCCCTTGTCCTACTTTCTGGAATCCTTTCTTCATAATGTGCCCGAATTTCTGGAATCCTTCCTTGACCTTGTGAAAGGCTGCCTGAAGGCGTCTCGTATCTTCGTCCAGATACTACGGCGACTGAGCGTAACGACCTCGCGCTATACTTAAGATTAGGCCCTTGGATGCTCAGAGAGTTAAATATGAATACTACGTACCCTGCCGTATCCATATTCAATCTTGTCGAGATCGCGTTCATCATAGAGAAGAAGTTGTAGTCGCGCTGGGTCCGTATCGATTACTAGGGTCGAAATCCATGGAAAGATAAGGTCTCACCTCGACAAGTGCCTCGTATGCTGCGTCAAAATCCGGTCGTCCAGTATAGAAAGACAGTCAATATCGCGCTAAATTTGGGGTAGCTAACGTCAGATCTGCAATACTCGGGAACTAGAAAAATGATCGACATACCTTTGAGAGTATGGGATCGACGCCATCAAAGTCACGATCTACAAGAATAGCCAAAGATCGTGCAAAGAAGTCGGTGTTAAAGTCGTCATAACGTTCAACGAGCCTCAGAAACGTGAATATTTAATTTTTTGGTAGGGCAGTGCATCAGATATTGATATACGCACGTTGAAAGACGTTCCGGGATCGGAGCAGAAGATGCCAGGCCGACAAAAGTGAGGAAAAGGACCAGGTAAACGAGACCAGCTCGAAGCATTATGCACGACGACCAGCGTCTGCGCAGGGCGTAAAAGAGAGGAGGGACGAAGGCCGGCTTCACAAGATCATTTGATCTGGCCAGTGCCTTTATTGGAATTCAAATTTCAAATTGCCCATCCACATTGCTGATCCAGCTGATCAACACTGCCCTTATCGTGATGGACGACGCGAGGATGCTGTGCTAAATATATTCTCTTTACAACTGTTGACCAGCACCGTTTACTTCGGCAACTCGGACTCTTTTAAAGTTCTTCAGGAATCTTCCAGTCCTTCCTATCCGTCATACATGAAACTCCCAACGTGTCGATTTTAATCACCCATACTTAGTAGTCAGCGACACAGAGGCTTATGGCGCCAAGGCAGGAAACTTGGTACTCTCCGGGAAATCATTGGTTTTTAGACTTCTCTGAAGCCAGGAGCCTTGCTGTTCTATATCCTGGCGTACACACCAGGAGGGGCACTTGAATGCCTGATGATATTTCTCGTGCCTCTCGTTGTGATCCTTCCGTATTAACTCGAATCTTGGCACCGGTATGAATGCTATCTATCAATATCATGCCAATCACGGATCTGACACGTCGCAAGGGGCTCTGATGAGAGTGAACGAACGTGCATGATCTTTATAACTACATCCTTCGCGTGGCGAGTGAGCATTCTCGCTTATACTATGGAATTGGAAGCTGTCTCACCTTTGATCCTGGAAATAGGTTATTTTTGCTGGAGAACTCTATAAAAACAGGAGAGGGATGTTGTTGACGGTATTAGTTATCCTCAGAAAGTCTTGTGATAATATTGATTAAGTAGTATTGGCCATGAGTCTCTGCATAGACGATGTAGAGTCCGGACGACGAATTATGGACGCTGCAGTTAGCGCAGGGCTGAGCAGTTGTGCGGTATTAAATATCATTGAGGAAATTGTTACCACATTGTGATTGGATCGCTACTTGATATTTTGTTGGCTCAGCAGCTGTCATGCAGATGTACAAGTAAGGATTTTTCTTTTCTGTGATATCAGTGACCTCGACTCATCTTTCCAAAGGGACATACAGAAATCAAGAGACCTCCTCATCATGGACAGTCCGATGAACTAGACACACTAGTACTTTCGGCTTGAATTTAACGTTCAAAATTAACAATGTACATGGAATTAAATTCTGTCAATTTGCTTAAAAGAGGGCACCGAGAACCTTGCCACCCTTCCCCATGTGCTTTGCCGCAGAACCTATCCAAGTAAAATAAATGAATGATCAATATTCGCAACATCATCGTGACACGCACCGAAAGGATTAATAACGTAGTTCAGACCCTTATCGATTTTACCGAGCTTGCCAAGGTTGGCGTGAATCTTATCGGAAGCTTTGTTGGCCCCCATTGCGACTCCCTTCAGAGCCATACCGGCGGCGGTACCGACACCAGGAATGAACTTGACAACTTTGCTAGCAACGGACGCTGCGGCTGCGACGACTTTGAGACCGAATTTCGCGATCTTGGCCCCGGTGGTTTTGACGAAATGTCCCACCTTCTTGGCGACGTGGACGATACCATGGACAGCCTTCTTGGCAACGTGGGCGATGGCATGGCCTACGTGCTGGAAAGCATGCTTTATTTTCGTGAAGATACTACGCCTCTCAAGGACCTGAATATCCCGTTGGGTTCAACATAAGTTAATGGCCTACTAGGTAGAAGAGGCGAATGAAGAACTACCTTGGCGAAATGGTGTTCGAAATCGTCAAAGTCGCGCTCATCGAACAAGTCAAAGTCATAATCGCGCTACAGAAATGTAAGCATCGACTCTTGACAGAGAAGCATCCAATGCACTTTGAAGTATTGGCTGAAATCTAAGCCGAGATCTCGACCTTCAAGCTCGGGAAGATAATCACGCTGGATAGAATTCTCAAAGGCGGGGCCATCGTCTTCTTTGTGAAAATAGCCTACTTTGGAATATACGGGATCCTCAAATGCATCTAATGACCGCGTAAAGAGATTGTTGGCGGAGTCATCGTAACGTTCGACCAAACTATTAAATACGCCTCATAAGTGTCACGCAAACCTCGAATATGATTGGCTTACTTTGATAAGCGTTCTGGTACAGGAGCGCACGCCACTAGACCGATAAAAGCAAAGAGGATGAGGGATAGGAGACCAGCTCGCAACATTGTAGGCAACGACGTCCAGCGTCTGAGGTGAGGGAAAGAAGACCAGCTCCAAGGAATTGACAAATCTTCTTCAGCACCTTATGTAAATGAAGTCTTGGTGGGTCGGGTGTCCCGAAAACTAAATGCATGCACTGCCTTACGGCGCCTTGCTTGATGGACTAACGATCATGGCGAGCTCGGCGCCCGAACCTTATCTGATCATTAACGGGTGCACTAAACCAAGGTGTTGATGAGCAAGTCCTGCAACGCCGCGGTCGATCACATTCAAGCTAGTGCTCGGATACCCAGTCGAAAACTCACTGCGAACGTGTGGGCGTAGGTTTCCCAACCTCAGCGTAAGAAAAATTGAAAATGTCGAGAACGTCATGCCGATTCCCGGTGGTTTGCCAATGCCGAAGAAGTCCGTGCTGGACCGCGCCCATTGGCCGCCCTTCACGCTGGGTGCTAGGGTCATGCAAGGGTCATGAAGCTCGAAACGCTTGACTCCTTTGCCTTTCAATGCTTTTCAAGTGTCTTCCAGTAGTACGTCGCTCATCTGCATATGAAGTAAATAGAACCTCAGTCAAGTAAAGCCTCAATAGGAAACATTTGTACACACCTATGGAAAGGATCTTCGATTTCCTGTCGAAAGCCACTGATTCGGAACATGACAAAGCATGTCAAAGCTTGGCTGATTAAAAGGTTAGAAAAAGCAGAAAGTGTAACGAAAATGTGTAATGTAAAGGTAACGAATCTCAGAATACAGCGAAACACACCAAGTGCTTAGTCTTTATTATTCAGCTGCATAATGAGGACCCGGGTCGATGAACCAATAGTGTCTGGGAATATTTGAATTTTGTCGAATGCAGCCTCTTTTGACTCCTCATGCCCTATGGTGCGTGCCCGGCTTGCGTAAAAGACTGTCAGTTAGACGAAGGGCAATCCCCGGCTCAAGTTTATCGACGGCCATTCAATATTCAACGTCAACCACGATATCCTTCCCCAATTCACTGGCGCCTAAAGGATACCATCACTTGCCTTTCATCATCATTGATCTACTCAGCCTCATCGGCCCATGACCGCCCGAGAGAAACCCTTATTTGGTCCCGATGCAAGGCTTCAGCCCTTGCTGAGCAGCTTGACAGTCTGCAACTTGCAGATGCGAAACAAGAGGCACTGACCGCTTACTTGCAGGAAACCGTCGATACCTTGGAAGCTCAGCGAAATTCGACGAAACCCTCACCTGACGCTTTACTTCCGGAGGAGGAAACCGAACCTTCCTCAACAGAAGACGAATCAGCTACGGATGAAGGTACGGGAGGGCATACGTCGTGGCTCAGAAGCATGGACTAGAGCATGTGTTTCTTGATTGGATAACGAAGAGGTCAATGCAAGTTTCTAAAAAGCCTTTGGAGCGATTACCTTGTGCGAATGTCAAAGCAGAGGAGGACTGGAGGTGTGACAAAGAAGGAAAAATGGCTTGCACGGCATGCAAATTGGTTTCTTACTGCTCCAAGGTATGCCCCTTGCTTCTTTTCATTTGATATTAGTATTGTATGATTGGTGGTGACATGGTGTCAAGGAATGCCAGCGTGAACATTGGCGCCATCACAAACAAGGTGAGCCTACTCTTTCGCTCTTGCATATCTTGTTCAAAGTTTGGGCGACTTAGATTGTAAAGATCCCATTCGATTCTTGGATTGGAAGCCTGCCTGGATTCGTGGATCTCGAACTCCTATTTTTACATCGAACAGTGCTGCACGGGCCATAACAGAAGAACAGCGCCAGTTCGGCTTAGGTCTTCAAATGTGAGTAAGATGTGATAAGTATGAGAATGAATGACGAAGCGCAATCAAATAGCTGGGGCACCATACCTGCCATGGATACCTTGAATCTAGCGAATAATGAAGGCGTCTCAGCATCTCAATCAAATCTGGCTTTAGCATATGTAGGCAAGTAACTGCTTTCTACATCTACTGCTGTGCGCTTTAACCAGTGCCCTAATAGCTTCCGGCGACCTGAAGAACGTGTTACGGACTGTCAACGAACTTCCATCCGATTTTTCCGGGGAGTTGACAGTATTAGTGAATGACCATGATCCAATAGTCGCCCTTCGCAACGTTTTGCTACTAATGATACTTGGAAATATTGAAAACATCAATCAAGCCGCCGATATTGCTCTTCACCTCTGGGCCTCTACGTTTATCCAAACACAACATACACTGATCTATTCACGGGCATCCCTAGAGTTCAAACAAGCTCTTCAGAAAGACGATTTATTCTCCATAAAAATAGGAAATAATTCAACAGTGAGTGGAATGGTGTCCGAAGTGACGAAGGACATTCTTCCCCATTACACTCACTACGATATGCCATTTGAAGAAGCCTCTACCGAACTTGACCGGGTCAGGTATGTGACTTCCAATCAAGCTATCTGTATATCCTTATTAATTGTGTGAATAATCAAGGTTTGAACCAACTCGAGTCGATAGGCACCATCGAATCTACTGTCGTCTGGAGCCATCCCACCGTCTCTCCTTTTTGGAATACCGACGCTTTGGAATTGTTTTCCCATTCGGAGCACCTCATTCAATGAGCGCCCCCAATAAATTCCTTTTTTCTCCTGACGGCCAATGGCTTCAAGACGACATGGCGTCGCCTCTTGAATCATGGAAGTGGGTAATATTAAATCTATCACACCGAGCCTCTTTAACGACTGTTTAAGTGTCGAAGACGTCATTGCAGGAGGGAAAGCTCATGGTGCTCAGTCCGCTGATCTCTATGGCTGTTTATACTTCTATCTTTCTGACCAACTTCGAACCTTCGCAAGACGTCTCCGGAAATTCAAAATCTCGTTCAAGGTCTTGACGGAGGACGTACGCGACTTGTCCAAGAATCTGACAACCGGACTTTATGAATCGATAGGCCTTCCAAAGGACACCGTATTTGATCGCATCGATGTTTCTGACATGATTGACGCTGAGTTTGTTGGCATACCCAACATTCTCGAAGATTGGGCCCCGTTTTTGAACAAGGCCAACCAGTATTCCGCTATTCTCGGGCATTCAACGAGTTGGGTCCCAAAACAGCACAACAGCCAGCCGGGTGACGCAGATATAAAACTCTTGACTCCTTTACTCATCAAAATGGACCGGGTAAGCAGTAGCGTGATATATGCAATAACCTTTTTTCGTTTAAAACTTTCCGACAGATTGGTGGCCAAAACAATTCCCATCCGGACCTTATGCCAGCCTGGTTCAAATACTATGTTGCCCTGTATGACAACTCCAGTGCCTTCGAAGAATATCTCAAGAAGCAAGGCACTGATGAAGCCATGAGCAAAGCAGGAGTTAAAAGAAGGTCAAAACACACTGTCATTCCTCAGGTACGTCCATCACAAACTATGTCGTTTTTTTCTGATCGTGAACGTCGCAGCGTATCGGAGCTCGTGTAGGGGATCCGGCCAATGCACTTCCCTATTTCCCAACCGATGATGCTTGGTATTGGAATGTAAGTTGATGACATCACATCCTTTTCGTTTACAAGCGTAATATATAACTTGGTTGACGACTTTCTAGGTCCATGTAGGCCAAGCTTTGCTGAGTGAGCGCTTCGTGGAGTTTGGCCTTGCATGATCAAGGTGCAGTTGATGGGTCTTCGAGTCTACTTTCCTTTCGGTGACCGACTTGTAGTCATCGAAGCTTTCTCTTTTCAAGTTTGTAGATATAAAATGGAACATAACCTGATGTCCTTCAACTTGATGTCAGAATTCTGTTCCGTACGGTCAAGAGGTACCGGAGCTCGTACTGGCATGAAAGGTGTATCAAGGTATTTGAGGATGTAGGTACGGCTCGCCTGGGGCTAGAACGAATTTTAATTCAACAAGATAAATAGAGGACGATCGCAAGTAAATTTTAGTAGTCGAATTCTCTGCTAGTCACGTTACATGGTGCGGACCGCGATTTTACTGACAGGAATATCTGACTTAAAGTTTAAATAATCGATGCCGATACCAACCCGATATGATTATCAACTGCTCCACGGGCGCTTAAAGATTATCATCCCTTCCTTTTAACTTCAGTGCCCTCTCAGCATTCTAGCACCATGCCCCCCAAAAGGACTCATCATCTGGCTACGATGCACGACTTCAGTCTCTGTCTGAAAGTACTCAAGACGAAGACGCAAAACAAAAGGCCCTGATTGCATACTTGCAAGAGACAGTAGAGATTTTGGAATTAGGACGCGATAAATCAGCCGCGTCTTTTGCCATACTACTTCCCGGCGGTGGATTCCGGCCTTTCTCGGCAGCAGGAGGCATGGACGCGAGAAAAATCTCAGATAAAGTATTTGATCTGGCTCAGAAACATGGGTTGGAGAGTGCGTATCTTGCTTGGGCAATGGAAAAGTCCTTTCACCTTGCGGAAAGCCCTCTGGAGCGACTTCCTTGTGCGAATGTAAAACCAGCAGAAGAATGGAGGTGTGACAAAGATGGAAAGATGACTTGTGGCGAATGCAAATTAGTTTCGTACTGCTCCAAGGTGCGCTCTTCAAGTTGTATGGTTCCCATTTGTCATCTCATTCATGATCGCGACAAGGACTGCCAGCGGAGCCATTGGAGGTCACATAAGCAAGGTGAATTGATTCTAATTCTGTTATTCTACTTATTCTGACGCCGATTTAGACTGTAAAGATCCAATCCGATCCCCTGACTGGCAGCCTGCTTGGATTCGTGAACTTCGGTCTCCAAGTTTTATGTCCAATAGCCCTACATGGGTTATACCTCAAAATGAGCGCCAATTTGCTTTGGATCTTCATATGTGAGTAAAATGCTGCAACTATTAGAACCTGTGGCTGATGTGAATGGAATAGATGGGGTAACATACCAGCCATGGATACCTTGAATCTAGCAAATAATGAGGGATCTTTGGTGACTCAATCAAACCTCGCTTTGGCGTATGTAGGCAAGTAAACTATTTTTTTCACGTTCAATTACCTCAAGTTCATATCTGTTTTAGCTTCCGGCGACCTTAGAAACGTGGTGCGGACCGTCAACGAACTTCCTTCGGATTTCTCTGGCGAACTGACTGTCTTGTTGAACGATCGGGAGCCAATGATCGTCCTCCGAAATATCCTGCTGCTTATGATCCTCGGGACTGTCGAAGATGTTACTGAAGCCGCCGATATTGCTATTCATTTTTGGTCGTCTGCATTCGTCCAAGCACCTCATCTGGCAACGCACTCTCGAGTAATCTTAGAATTTGCACAAGCTCTTCAGGAAGATGATTCATTCTTCGTCAATCTGGGAAATGATTCGAACATCGGAGGCATAATTTCCTCGTCGACAAAGAACTTACTTTACAATCTATCCATACTTGAGATGAAAATGGAAGATGCCAATAGGGAGCTTCATCGTGTCAGGTTTGCTGCTTTTAAATTACTCTTTCATTGCTAAGTTTCTACTAATCCTGCCTCCTATAGGTTTGAGCCGACCCGACAAGATAGGCATCATCGCACCTATTGCCGTCTCCAGCCATCTCATCGTTTGGCATTTTTGGAATATCGTCGTTTTGGTATCGTCCTTCCATTTGGTGCGGCCAACAACAACTTTAATACACCGAATAAATTTCTTTTCTCCCCCGACGGCCAATGGCTTCAAGACGATATGGCGTCGCCTCTCGAGTCATGGAAGTAAGCCACTTGAACATCTTCACTGGAGATTCATGATTTAACAAGTATACAAGCATTGAAGATGTCGTTGCAGCAGGAAAGGCGCATGGTGCTCAGCCGGCGGATATCTATGGATGCTTATACTTCTACCTCTCTGAACAATTTCGAATTTTCGCAGACCGCCTTCGTAAATTCAAAATATCGTTCAAGATTTATACAGTGGACGCGCGTCAATTAGCCAAAAACCTCGGTGACGGGATCTATGAATCTCAAGGCCTTACCAAGGACACAGTCTTCGACCGCATTGATGTTTCCAATATCATCGACACTGAGTATGTTGGTATACCCAACGTTCTCGCAGATTGGGCACCTTTCTTGAACAAGAACAACAAATGTGCTGCTATTCTAGGCTATTCAATGAACTGGGTCCCCAAGCAGTATAACAGCGAGCCAGGCAATGCGGCAAGGGTATCTATAACTCCTAAATTAATCAATATGGGGAGGGTGAGCAGTCGTACACCAGGACTAGTTAGGATACTAATATTTCTTTATTCTCATTCATAGATTGGGGTTGGAAAGAATTTCCATCCTGACCTTATACCAGCATGGTTCAAGTACTATGTGGCTCTCTATGACAACTCAGCTGCCTTCGAAGAATATCTTAAAAAACAGGGTACCAATGAAGCATCGCGCAGGGCAGGAGTTAAAAGAAGATCAAAGCACACTGTTGTTCCTCATGTACGTCCACCCTCCTAATCTCCACAGATATAATCTGAGTGTCTCTGGTTTTACAGCGTATTGGAGCTCGTATAGGGGATTCACCAAATGCACTACCAAATTTCCCCACTGACGATAGCTGGTACTGGAATGTAAGTTGACAGGGTCGCATTATTCTCGAACCGAAGCATAACCGGTTTTCCAGGTTCAGGTATGCCAGGCCATGCTCAGTGAGCGCTTCGTGGAATTTTGCCGTGTTTGATTAAGGTGGAGTCAATGGGTCGTTGTGGGCCCTGAATTGAAAGCAAAGCAGTGCAATTGCAACGTTCATACAGATCGTACGTACATACATGAGCAGTTAAATTGCTCCTGTATAATACAAATGATTTGAATGTGTATCCTATGACAACAATTGCGACCGATTAGAAGAGACTTAATAACTTGCGGCGTCCGTATCGATATCACTTCGGTAAGAACTAAAATAGAGCAAGTCAGAACATAATTCCTAGAAACACTAATCAATTATCATCTCACCCATTCCCGGAAGTCATCATAGAACCACGATCGACCATCAGGCGTCAGACCAAACACTGCCGAAAGTGGTTCGTCGTCCTTCACTGGCTCCTTTGAAAGATAATCGAGTTCCAATTTGACCTCTGGTATCTCCACGCCCGTCTCCGCCATCTTCCTCTCTCGAAACCGCGCAAACTCTGCAGGGACATCAAGTTCCTGCACCCTCTGAAAGGCAATCCATATATGTTTCAAGATGGCAATTCCATATTGTGAGGCCCTCGGGTCCATCCGTTCTGTGAGGAATTGCAAAAGAAGCTCATCCAAACATGATCCAGTGGACCAGTCCAGGATCTCGAGGTGAGGCAAAAGGATTTTGCTCGTCAATGCTGGATCATTGGACGGGCCATCAGCGTCAGATGGATACCCAGTTTTGAGAGACGAATCACGAAGCCAGTCCAAGTCGAATAGTTTAGGTGAATGGTATAGCGGATTATGTCTTCGCCTTCTCATTCTCATATCCGCCCTCACCGCCTGTGCCGAATCTTGCCCGATAGCCAGATGTGTGAGAGTAGGACTGACCATCTCAAGCGCTTCACATAAATGGGCCGGTAGGAATCCTCGAGGATCGACCGTTAGCATCTTGAGCTGGGTGAGTCTGCGTAGGAGAGCAAAGATTGGCGGATGGGCTAGGCTCACTTGAGGCCCTTCTGGCCCCTCGAAAAAACTGCGATCGGGCCTTTGATAATCCAGCCACCTTACATTGGGTGACTCGATAGCTGCGTAAAATTGAGTAGCGGAGTTGTCATCCGGAATATCCTCTACGATGGAGAGCGATATGAGATGAGGAAGGTATGCAACCCCTCTCAACGGAGTAACGTCAGGGAGTTCTTGGCTCGCCGGGTTCCCAAATAACGGTTGGGGGTAATCGAGGGTGATATTTAGCTTGCAATGCACGAGGTTTCCGCATTGCTTAAGTAGCCTAAGGGCTTGCGTGACCGAAAGCATCAGGTATGAGAAAATGCTTGTGAGGTTTCGCCCTTGAGCAACGAATGGCATAGGGTCAGGGAACCAGTGGAGACGCGAATGGGATCCGCTCAGTGACAGGCGCTCAATGCGGGGCGCTTTGAACAGTGCAATTGGCCCTGAATCTGTTGTCTCTCCAGACATCAAAGGCACTTGCTGGTGGAGACTTATCTTCAGACCTTTAAGCAAGGACAATGTGTCCAATACCGGGGAAATCAGGCCTTCGAACTTGCGATAGATCTCCAGGGGCATGACTAGCTCAAGATCTCCCCACCTTTGTCGGAAAATGAAAAGAATCCTAAATAGCTCAATGGTAAGATCACCATCAGGCTCTGAATTGAGGTCGTTCGCGGTCCATGCACTGCTTGTGTAATGAAGGGATATCGACAGCGGACAGGATCCAGATCGTGCAAGCCACTCTTTTACAACTTCACACCTGAGTTTCAGAACAGACGACGCATGAAGCTGTAGTTCTTGGTCATTGTCCAGAATCAAAGTCGTATAAGGTGGTGGAGAGGTCCGATAATCATCGCAGAAAGTGATATGTAGTTGTGCCCACAAACGGGGAGAAGACAGCGCAAGAGATCGCCATTTACTGCAAATTCTAGTCAATAGAATGGGGGCGTCCGAGGCTACTAATGCCGAATTCCTTTGTGTAGGTAGACAATGGTAGAATATTTCGTGTAGGAGGTCATTGGGGAGTCGACGGATAGGTGAAAGGATGATTTGGTAGTCCTCAACCAGACTCTCGGTCTTCTTGCGTTTCTCCTCTAGGATTCTTAACTGCCGTTCGAGACTCGCAATGTTTGCGTCTGTTTCTGATAGTTCTTGAAGTGGGATCTTCAGAAGGCTACGCACTTCTTGAATTACATCTTCAGGAGGCGCGTTGTTGTTTTTAAGCAGCCGGACAAGATGTACATCCATTCATGGAATAGATGTGATTTATCCTCAGTACAAATGACCTACGAACACGTCAGAAATAGAAGAAAGAGCAAGAACTTGTATGACTGACTATCAAGTACTCGTGTGGCCAGCGAGGTGTCCTAATAGTATGGCTAGACTTTCGAAAGTTCTGGACTGCGTGCCTTTAAAGAACTCTGAGAATGAGTACGTTCCTTTGACAGACACTAGTCGCTGGCAAAGGCAGAAAGGAGTGCAAAGCAATGATCACAGACTCGACATTGACAATGAACAAGTCACAACGGATCATGTGATGACTGCCGGGCCCGGATCTATTTTATATCCACTTCTCTGCGGCTCACTTTCTATAGGTGTGGGCCAAATACGATATAACTGAGTTTGAAAATATAATCATGTACAAACAAAGTAACTCCGCCAAATAATGCGGCTACTTCGACATGTTCTGGGGCACGAAAGTCCGGAACCAGAGCATAAATCAGTGAGATGAGCCTGATTCCCGAACATGGGGTAAATTTTAGAATATTTGACCTTTTCCTTAGCTCGGGAGGCCACTCAATGAACACCACTGTACAAGGAAACTCATTAGGTCAGCGCAGTCAGGTGATGAACTGGCCCTTTTGCACACATTCTTTCGAAGATTGGAAGGCATCTGGAGAGCTTGAAAAATAAGATACAATTTTTAATCTGGGTAACATTTAAAGAGGATGGGGAGGGCGCGCGAAGCGCACTAGAAAAATAAATAATCCTGGTCATTTGAGGTAGATAAATCAAAAATCCACCCTGTTCTCCTCCCACCCTGGAGTATTTGAAAGGCATCTATGCAATTCACAGTTCTTGGTGCATATGCATATTGAAAGGGCCGCGCAAAGCGCGGTAGGAAAAATAATGTGCTACTTGGACCTACCAAATCAAGGACCAGATCAATTTCGTACCCAAATGCGCAAGCGCGCCTCGAAAAATGGACTGCTTTCGGACCCTGCAGATTTCATCAAATCACGGCATGCTAGATGACCTTTACCTATATAGACACTGCGTGATTTATTTATTTCTTCCCTCCCTTCTTCGATTTAATTTATTTAATTTTATTTAATATTAGGCGGGCCCACACCTATAGAAAGTGAGCCTTCTCTGCTATTCATCTTGCTGGACGTATTTGGGGTTCACTTCGCCGAACATTTGCACCTCATTCAACGACTACTGCAACTCTGAGAGTGACATCTATTTCTTTACCTTCCCATATGGCCCACATCATGACGACATCACCCCGCATTTCTATAACACACGATATGTAGCTTTTATTTCATTCAACTTCTTTTCTCGCTTTCTTCCCTTTTCTTTTCCTCTCTTTTCTTTTCTTTCTTTCTTTCTTTACCTTCAGATACTGTCCCACCAGTGGCTGCTCTTGCAGTTAGGGAGTGCTGGACCGGCTACGTCCCCTTTGCAGTGTCCCTCTTATCTTGACGAAGAGCTGGCGAGGTCGTTAGGGCAACCTATTTACCTGAATTACTTATGTAATGTACAGTATTTAACGGGTACTTTGTACATCAAAAACAGTAGTCCCCTCACAACTCACCGATAATTTCACCACACGTTCTAAAAATGTTATGTGAGGCAGAAATTAGTCTAGAGATTTGTTTGACAAAATTTCAAAGAGTTTCCGGAAGAAATGAAGTGTCGAGAGGCCAATTACTGGTGTACAAAGTACCCGTAATGTCAATTTAAACTCCGCTCAAATAGACCCCTTCTTGTTCAATTCTTTACGACCTCAAAACACCCTCAATTGCTTTAAAAATTGGTATATTGGAAGTTTCAAAGTATTAGTATAAAGCTGTGTAGTTTTTTTTGAAAAGTGGAAAGGCAGTGTTGCTGAAATTGAGGCACAAAAAGTGTACAAAGCACCCGTAGTGTACAAAGTACCCGTTAAATACTGTAGCCAGCCAAAATTAATTCCAATTCCAATTTATATCCCCGTCTTCAGCCTAAGTATTTGATCTTAAAATCTTTCACCGCTTCGACATTCCCAATGATTCTGGAATCCAGGCTCGCCTATCTGCTAGGCAACAACAACCCACCATCCGAGGATGAAACACACGAATTCAAAAAACTTGTGGCTGGTCCTTTGCAAGAATTAAAAGAAACCGATCAAAGGATTGCAGATCTCGAAACTGAGCTAACCTTACTCAGGGAGAAACGGAAAATTGTTCATGACGGATACCTCACTCTTATGTCTGCAATTCGAGCGCTTCCAAACGACATTTTACACTAATTTTTTTACCTTTGTCTTCTGTAAAACCGCAATCCAATTCTCAGAGCGTCAGACGCTCCTGTCTTGATCACCCAAGTTATGCAGCAGATGATGCTCCGCGTAACATGCAAGGAATTCGAAGGGTATCCAAAGGATAAATTGGGAATTGTAATGAGCACTGAGTAATGAAAGGAGCCTACAACGAAAAGGAGAGAGAGAGAGAAGGTATAAGTGTAAGTAATGAAGCAATGAAGCAATAAAGCAAGAGAAGCGTGTAAGTAAAAAGTAAGACTAAGTAACGTATGCAATAAAAATCCCCATGTATGAAATGCGAAATGCAAATTGATTTTTTTTAATATTGCTTGGTTATGTTCCGAATGAGAATGAGAATGGATAGCCAGAATGTAGTGACGGGGGAAAGGCGGAAGATGAAAGTGAAAGACATCAGGGTGGCAGGAAGGTGAGGAAGTGGTGGAAAGTGGCAGTAAGTAAGGAGGTAGGGAAGCGAGTGAACGAAAAGAGGGATATAGTACAGGTATCATAAACTTGAACTTGAACTTGTAATTTGGCACTTTAATTTATTTGGGGTTTGGTTGGATTGGGTTTGGGTATGACCGGATCGACGTCCCGGAATTCTCAATAAATAAAAGCAGCATAGAGGGCGGAGGTCGGACGGAGGGAGGGCATAGACGGGCGGGTGCGCAAAGCGTGTGGGGATGGAAGAACAAGGAGAGAGGAGCGAGAATAGAGAATGGAGGTGGGCATCGCATATAGAGTATATGAGAAAGAGGAAAGAGGCCACGGGGAGATGAGAGACGAGAGATGGAAGCAGCCGCAAAGACCATCAGGATTCAGATTCAGCAGGAATGAGAGGCCGAGATGACGTCACGTGGACAGCCTACTCTTCGCATGTCCGCGTCCCCGCCCATGTCCAAGCTTGACGACGCCAAAAGCCCCGTCGACCCTCTCGCACTCAAATTCGCATCCCTTGGCGGATCCAGTTCCAACCCCCGCACAGACGGAACGTCCGTCGGGACAACACCCGTCACATCCCTCCTCTGCACGGTATTCGTCGGACTAACATGCAACACCGTGCTCGCCACCCCATTCTTCCCTGTCGTCACCGCCGCGCCGGTTGCGGTACTCGAGAACGTCGCCGCCTGGTTCGCCGAGCCACCAAACGCTTTGGGTTGTCGTTGGGGAGTTGTTGCGAGTGAAGTACACGCCGATGGCGACGCCGGCGACGATGAGCACGAGGAGGGTCATGCCGACTATCCATACCCAGCGCGAGTAAGATGAGTAGCCGTCTTTGGTTTTGCGGAGCCATGAGCTGGTGAAAGGAGGGGAGGAGGGTAAGCGTGTGTTTTGATGAAAGAGCAAGGAGAAAGGAGAAGAAAAAAACTACTAACCTCTCCTTCGCCTTCCCGCCCTTCGTCTCCTCCTTGACGACCATACTAAACCTCCTCCAGAAATCATCCCCCTTCTCGCCTCTCGTCGGCAACAACGTGCCCTCCCCATCACCTCTTATAATCTCCTTCCTCGGAATCGGAGCGCCATTAACACGAGGTGCGAACACACCATCTTCAAATTTAACAGCCGCAGGCGGCGGAATATTGGCCTTGGGCTTGGACGGGCGGATGAACGCGGGCGTGATGGGGGTGACGGATGGCTGGAGCGGGTGAGGGGAGGAAGAGTGCAGTGAGGGAGAGGGAGAGAGCGGGGGACGGTCGTGTGGGAATGAAGGGTTGGCGAAGGGGTTCGGGCCTGGGGAGCCTTCGAAGGGGTTTTGTGGGTGCAGTTGGGGTTGGGGCATGTTGAGCCGCAGGGGCGCAGGGACGGGCATGCCTTGTGCTTGGCGCTGCTGTTGCATGCCTGGTATAGGCATGGACATGGCGACGGGCTCGGGACGCGCCAAGTTGAGCGCGGCGATGGGTGCTGCGTATCCCGGTCGCGGAGCAGCGATGGGTTGTGGGCTTGGCTGCCTCTGCTGTTGGGCAGGCTGATGCTGCTGGCGAATGTGCAGAGGCGCAACACCCGTTGCGGCAGCCAACGCAGCGTTCTTGGACGGAGAAGCAGCTATGGCAGGTATTTTGGCAGGCTGCCTCCTGGTGCTGTTCATCCCGTCATCCTCGTCGTCGGAATCATCAAAGTCGTCGCCCATGTCCATGTTCAACAACATGTTGCCAATACCGGAGGTGCGGTTCGACTGTCCAGACGGAGCAGCGAGCTTATTCTTGTCCGGTCCTCCTGCGAGGTAATTGTCGTATCTGAAATATTTGCGTTAGGCAATGAATAAAATAAAATGAGGAAAGGGGACATACACGTCATAAGCCGACGTGCGTTTGTTAGGGTCATCAGGAGGGGGCTGTCGGACGCGCTGAGCAGGCTGGCGCGGCGTTTCATAGAACGAGTCGGGTTCGTCAGTTGCGAAGGGGGGCTTGCCGGCTAAAGGAGGCATTTTTTGGTGTGTAATGCTTGCCGTAACTAAATTCTATGAGGATGTAGACTCAACGATATCGTTCAGTCCGAGTTGCAGAACGCGTGTTCTCGCAAAGAAAAGAGTGGAAGGTGAAAAGGAGTGGAATTGGGACTGAGCTGAGGGCAAGGTCTGTCCCAGGGTCGGGTCGGTGCTCTGACAGCTAGCTACTAGCACACAGGGGCCAGGATATGTGTCGAGGCCAGAACCAAGGAAGATGGAAGAGATGAGGCCTGTATGTCAGAGAGCTGAAACAAAACGAAAACAAGGAGATCTAGAAGAGAAAAGAGAAAAGACAGACGGACAGACGAGGGACAGGACAACGAACAGACGGAACGACAAACCAAAAAGCAACAGGGACCTTGTGTTGTTCGGAGCACGTGTCTGCCCTTTTTTGGGTTACCCGATACTTTTACCCCATAAGGCCGCCCGTGCTCTGCTTCTTTTTTTCTTCCCAGTGCTTGAGTCTTGGCTACGACGATCTCCCTTTCCCATCAATTTCTTTCCAGGTGCTTTGTCGAGCTCCATTGTCCTTCTCACGCGCGTCTGGTTTTACCACTCCAGCGAGGTCGACCGACATCCGAGAAGGCATACTCGAGTCGAAAACGCCGATGATAACCGTCCATATTTCTGATGCAACGTTCGTTCGAACTTCGAACACACTGCCAAACTTTGCATTCTATCGGTTGTAGCCCTTTACGATGGGGTGCTCTTGTGCTCATTCAAAATCCTTGTCATCTTTCTGCTCAGTCGTTTCAATATCGCGGCGTGACCTGGCGCCTGCTTTTTCTTATGCATTTTTGATCGCACGCATTGTCTGAATGTCAGTTTTCCCTTCCTTCCCGATAAGAAGTCTAAAAATAACACTCCCTGCGTTCTATCTATTCTTGTCCACCGGGTGTTACTATGACTTTGTGCGCATCCTCCGAAGCTTTCTACTCTATCACGACTCGTCACTCACTCCAATTTCTAGACTCCAGTGGCTATCTGAGTCTCCTGTCAATGTACATGACGTGCGTATTCATAAATTTCCTGACGTCGAACTGACTGACTGATGGACAGTAAGTATATATATAGTGTAATCAACAAGTGGTTAGCGTTGCAGCTCTCTGTCCACTCACATCACATCACGTCAACGTCAATCAAAGGCGCCTAAGCTGAAAAGAGGGTGCTATTATTCCGTGTTCTCCCTCCTTCCCTCTTCCAAGCCTCTGGATCCGAACCCCATCATGTTAGTGATGATTATAACACTAGCGTGCGTACCCTAATACTACTAGCATATCGCGTTGACGCGTTCTCCCAGAGTCGCACGCCACCGTGGTTCTTTCTGTAATCCTGAACTACTTTTACTCGACTCAAGTAAGTGATTATGTTATAAGAAGACTACCACATTACTTACCTTCAGAAGGAAAAAGGGACATTGGCCTATGATGAGGCATCTACTCTATAGGCCCGAGAGTAGTGCGTATATTGCAACTCACAGTACTTACTCATAAACTTGAAATAGTACGCCGATCTAGTCCACGACCTCCAAGTCTCACGCTCAAGATCTCAACATTAACGATCCCACTCCGTGTGTTATTATTTCCAAAGTCCTGGCAGCTACATACTGCGCTTTGCATGGCATGCGCACCTACCCATCGCCCAAATTGTAAGGACCTCGGAAAATGTTGAAGATCAAATGGCTCTGGAATCCCTGGGATAGTGCCAGTGCCAGTGCTTCCCTCGAGTCGGTCGGGAGGTCGGACGTTCTCTAACTAGAGGATATCTTAAACTCAAAATATTCCAACGGCCTCTGGGATGAATTAGTCGGCTTTGAGGTGTCCAGTTACGAAGGAAAGTAATTTAACGCAGGGCGAACGTTTAAACGTCGTCCATTATTATCCCAGTAATTCTACATAACCCTTAAAAAGGGAAGTCGAGAATACGTACACATACTTTCCTCGTCTACGTCTATCAGTTTTGTACAAATTCACGTTGAAAATAGTCAAACATTATCTGGGGAGAGAAAATTAAGTCCTGGTCCATGATAATGGGCGATAACATAGATTATTCCCTTACCGGTTCATCTAAGTCATCGTATACCCAAACGCGATCATTATGGAGCCCGAATGTTGATGAAAGCCTGTAAATGACCAGTTCGGGGTTTCTATTATACTCCAAGTCCAATTTAACATCTTGAAGGCGACTTCCAGTTCGGGCCATGAGCCGTTCACGATGAAGCTCCACCTCTTTCTTGATATTAATCTGCAGTGGCCCGTTGGAGACGACGTGGACTAGCTTCAGCGCTGCACATCTACCTTGAGATGCAGAGTCCATGCGGCTGGTGATGATTCGGAGCAAGATGTCATCTGAAATTGGGACGGATGATGATTCGAGTATCCTAAGATTCGGCAGTAATACTCCCGACTCTTTAAAGCTTGAAGGACCATCTGCTACAAGCAACTCGAAGTCGAATGACGGAGAACTGAATTCGCTATAAATACTGTTCCTGACCATGTTCGGAGATCGCAAAACCGTTTCGTGTCCAACTACCAAGTGCGTCAGCGTTCCACTGACCACTTGTAAGATCCTCTGGATCTCATCACCACTCAGCACCCAGGGGTCTAGAGTTAGTTTTCGGAGTTCGGTGGCCTCTGAGAGCAGATGTAGGATCGGAGGAGACAGGTCCGAGTCAGAGTCCGACTCATGGTCGTTGATTCCTCTTAATGCAGTGTCTGCATAGTCGACCCACTGTATGTGGGGGGCATCGATGGAAGAATAAAATTTCTCTTGCTCTGAATCATCGTTCCTGATATCGTCCAGGATAGCGAAAGTGAGAAGGTTTGGAAGGAACGCAGTCCCCTGAATGGGCATCACCAGAGGGTTAGCTAGACTCATAACATGAAGCCTGCAATGAACAATATTATCGCACTGATTCAAGAGATGGAAAGCCTCCCGATGGGTCATCATGATACGGGATGAGAAGTAGGTCAGATTCTTGCCCTGTCCAGTGAAAGGCAACGTGTTCCGTGACTCCAAAGGAATGACTTGGTATCCTTCCAAAGATAATCGTTGAAGGCGGGGCATTGAAAATAATTGGACTACTTCAGGCTTCTCCAGTTGATCCTCAGGGAAGGCAACTATGGTCCTGAAGTCGGCCTTCAAATCCGCAAGGATGGGGAAGGAATTCGACGACATCATCGTATCCAATATACGATATATTTCCATGGGTATCACCATCTCCAGTGACCTGATGTGGTGACTATGGGAAATGATTGTCTTGAGCAGCTCGGTAGTCGCATCGTTCACGCCGTTCCTTTCAAAACGGTCATGTTGGTAGCTTGTATAGGTGAGTGAGATCGACAGAGGGCACGTCCTAGAACGCCCAAGCCATTCCTTGATAATGTCCACTCGCTGCTTCAAGACTTTCGCCGCCCTCTCCTGCCGTTCCTTGACGTTTTCAGTATGCTGTCATCGCATAAGTGGGGTAATGATCATAGTCGCTGAAAGAAATGGAAAGTCGCGCCCATAAGCGCGGAGATGCGAGCGCAATGGACCGCCATCTCCTGCAAACCTGCATGAGTAAGATGGGCGCATCTGATGATCTGAGAACCGGATTACGGTTTGAGGGAAGACAGTGGTAGAAAGTTTCAGATAGAATGTCGTCTGGAAGCCTTCGAATGGAGGACATAACGGTGAAATATTCCTGTAGCGAACTACGAACATTCCCCCTTTTGTTTTTGAGCAATGTTAGCTCAGCTTCGAGATCCGCAATTTTCTGGTCGACTTCTCTTGATTCTCGCAAAGGAGCAGCCATGAGACTTTCATATTTCTGTATTTCATCCTCGGATGGTTGGTTGTTGTTGGATAACAGAGAGGGAGGCCATGTATCCATCCTGGATGAAAGGAAAATGGGCGCGCACTGGTGGAACGATGCACGCCGTGACTCACTGCCCAGAACTAAGAATAGACACTGTGTGTTTTCTCCAAGTGCGAATTCATAAAATAGGCATTTCAATTATGTAGGCCCTTAACCTTACAAGTCATTGGGACAAGTGAAGGGTACACCAAAAGAACAGAACGGAAAGAAGGAGCGATGGTGAATTAGAATTACTACTATTTTCGACACAATCTGACAAGAGCTCGGTACCGATAATAAGGATGACGATTATAGGAATGGATGAGAGAAATGAACGGCGTTTAGTTCTTTGGATCTTCTCGTTTGACATTGGAAATGGTCTGAAAGGGCCTACACTATCAGCTAGGACGTTAAATGTCAGTACCCATTCCAATTGAAGCGACAAGATTTAATGTGATCCTCTTACCGGTTCATCTAGATCATGATGTTGCCAAAATCGGCCATATTGGAGCCCAAAGGATGGTGAAAGAGGGTTATTATTCGTCTGGTTCCAATCACTATATGCAGCATATTCCAAATCCAATTTCAGATTTTCGATGTAGCCTCCAGATTTTCCCAAAAGGCGTTCTCGGTGAAGGTTCACTTCTTTCTCGATATCGAGCTGCATTGGCCTAGAATATACAACATGGACGAGGTCTAGCGCGGCACATCTACCCTGTGACGCAGAATCCATTCGGCTGGTGATGAGACGGAGCAAGGTGCTGTCCGGAATTGCCTCCATCGTTGCTTCAAATACCTTGAGGTTTGGTAGGATGATATCCCGATCACCAACAGAATCCTCATTTGCGATGAGCAAATCCAAGTCTAATTGTATGTTCTCTGTGGTATCATAGCGTCTTTCGGCCTGAGGATAATGCAACAATTTTTCTTTCCCAATCACCAAGTGTGTCAACGTTTTACTGACAGTCCGCAAAATCAAGTGGATGTCGGCAAGTGTAAATCCATACGGATCTAGAGTTAACTTTTTGATTTGCATTGAATTCTCGAGGAAAGGTAGTATCAGGGGAGGATGATAGGATGCTGCTTTCCGGGAGCCGGTATAGAGGAAGGCATAGCTGATTGACTGCAAGGAAGGAGCATCTATGGATGAATAAATTTTGACCGCGTCATCATCGAACCTGCTGGAGTCAGAGAGAATGAATGTTCGGAGCCTTGGAAGGAAAATAATGCCCTGGATAGCGACTACATCATGTTTAGCTCCATCCCTCATTACATTGTAGATTACATGTCAACTAAGCACTCAATGCTTGACTTTCGCTATTAACGCTGCAACCAGATGCATCCGTCTTGCCCTCAACGTCGACTGGACTCTTGAACCCTCCTTTCATTGAACCTCCCCAAGTCAAAATACTTTCCTTATTAACGTCATATGATTCCACGCTGAAAGTAATCAAACAGCATCTGTGGAGATAAGATTCAGTCCGAAATTTCTGGGTGACGTTGGTAATAAATACTATCCCCTTACCGGGTCATCAAGGTCACCATGTACCCAACCACAATCACTTTCGGTCCCAAATAACGAGACAAAAATTGTATCGGAATTTGATCCACGATCTCTATCGTACTCCAAGTCCAGTTTGATATCTTCATTTGGGGCTCCAGTTCGGGTCTTTAGTTGTTCACGGTGAAGGTCCACCTTATTCTTGACATTAATCTGTTGTGGCCCGCTGGAGACGACGCGGACCAACTTCAGTGCGGCGCATCTAGCTTGAGAAGCAGAGTCCATGCGGCTGGTGATGATTTGAAGTAAAGTGCGATCTGGAATTGGGATAGTTGATGATTCAAGTATTCTAAGGTTTGGCAGTAATATTTCCGATTCATTGGGGCTAGAGGGTTCGCCTGCTACAAGAAATTCAAAGTCGAACGGGAAAGAGTCGAAAGGAATGTAGCCTGGGCTGTTGATCGCCTTGGGAGATCGCAAAACATTTTCTGACCCCATCACCAAGTGCGTCAGTGTTTCACTAACAACTTGTAATATCTGCTGGATACCATAGCGGCACAATGCGGAGGGGTTTAGAGTCAGTTTCCTAAGGTTCTTAGACTTGGCGAGCAGATATAGGATTGGAGGAGGATGTAGAATTGGAGGAGGATGCAGGATTGGAGGAGACTGGTCCGACTCCGCGAAATCCAAGGGGAAGCCAACACTAGATATGCTCGAGATTGTGGCTGCAAAGTCGACCCACTGTATTTTGGGGGCATCGATAGAAGAATAAAACACATCTGCCTCGTCATTGTTTCTAATATTGTCCATGACGGAAAAAGTAAGAAGGTTTGGAAGGAAGGCAATGCCCTGAATGGCCTCTGTATCGCGATCGTCTCGATCCATAATATAAAACCTGCAATGAGCGATGCTATCGCACTGTTTCAAGAAATTAAAACACTCCCGAGGAGTTATCATGATATCGGAGCAAAAGTAGGTCAAAATCTTGCCTTGTCCGGCAAATGGAAACGTGTTTCGTGCCCACAGGCGAGTGGCGGGAGATCCATCCAAAGATAATCGTTGTAGGTTTGGCATCGAGAATAGTTTGACTGCTTTGGACTTCTCCAGTTGATCCTGATCCTCTCGTAGAATAAACACAGTTCTGAAGTGCGCCTTCAATTCTGTAAGGGCCGGGAAGGAATCCAACGACAATATCGCATCCAATTTACGATATATCTCCATTGGCATCTCCAATTCCAGTGACTTCACACGATGACTACACGAGATAAGCATCTGGAAAACCTTGGTCATCGCGTGGCTGGAAGTTCTTTCGTCAATACGATGTTGAGTGCCTGTATACACGAGAAAGAGAGATAAAGGGCATGTCCCAGAGCGAGCAAGCCATTCCGTTATAATCTCCAGTCGTCGATTTAAGGTGCTTTCTGCCCTCTGCTGCCATTCTTTGCCGTCTGCGTCAAATTGCCATGAGCCTGGTAACCCATAAATGCTATCTTCGCCGGAGAAAGAAATGGAAAGTTGCGCCCATAAACGTGGAGATGACAGGACGACAGATCGCCACCTTTTGCATACTCGCATGAGCAAGGTGGGTGCATCTGATGCACCAAGAATCGGAGGGCGGTCGGTGGGAAGGCATTGATAGAAAATCTCGGAGAGCACGTCATCTGGAAGTCTTCGAATAGGAGACATGACTATGATAAATCTTTGTAGGGAACCATATATACCCTCTCGCTTGTCTTCGAGCAATGCTAGCAAGGCTTGAAGATCGGCAATTTTTTGGTCGATTGCTCTTAATTCTTGTAAAGGAGCAGCCATGAGCCTGTGGAAGTTCTGTATTTCGTCCTCGGAAGGTGGATCATTGCTGGTTAATAGAGAAGAAAGGCGTGACTCCATCGTGTATCCTTGAGCGTAGGGATTAGAGGGTTGCGACTAGTTGTATAGTATACAGGATGGTGGCAGGCAAGTGGCAAGTCGATGAATGCCACCGTGTCTAAAAATACATACTTGCTTGGCCTTTCCTCTTCAATGATAAGATATGTAAGATCATTGAGCCTGAGTCGAGCTTGACCAATACGCCTCAGGCAGAGCTTTGACAGGCCCGCTGGCCAACTTAGCGCTTAGGGTTCAGCTTTTTCAGGCTTGATGAGTCTATGAACGCAAGGATAGTTCAGCCTTGAACCTACTTGCTATGAATTCTATGAGAAAAGTGACCTTTCCTCAACTTGTTCATGATTTCCTAGCCAATGTAGAACGATGTCGCCCTCTTGCCTGAAGTACTTGTATGTATATTCCTCAATAAACTACCACTGTAGCTTACGAGAAAGACGGATGAGACGATAATCACCGTAGCTTTGGCGGAAGCAAATTATACGCTACGAAACTATTATCAGACAAGAAAAGAAAATCAATAAAATGAAGCAAATAAGAACACACAGGAAGCAAGCTTCGAGTCGGAAGAGGCTGTCCGAGCTTTCAATGAAGTCTGGTCATTCTCCGACGAAGACATGAACCCATTGTTTCAGGACTCGCAAATCATCCTCCTTTCCATCCTTATGTGGGGATTGAGGCTCTTCCATTTCTTCTGAAGTGGTCGGCTCATCAAGGATACGGTCAAATTTACTTGTAAGAAAGGGCTCCCATTGGTCGCGTTTACCTTTCCGCAAAGAATTTTAATTTGATTTCATCCTTAGCCTTTTTCAAATCTGCTGGCAGGTGTAATAAAATAGTGGGAGAGGTTGAGCAGTGAGGACACTGAGGAGAGTCTGGAAATTTCATTTCATTTCGGGAACGGAAGATCTAGTTGAGGAGGCAAGGAGTTCGGACCGACTATGACTATACTTATGACTCATCATCCTGAGTCATTTACACGACGATCACGTGCACAATTTCTCGACTTATAGAAACCTAAAATTTCTAAATTATGCTGCATTACGCTTCACCACAGCTATCCCATTCCCTTGAGCCTGCGAAGAGCTCGGGACGCCTTGGGCCATTCATCTTGGTGACGAAGTGCGATTCGCTCTTAAGCCCGTCCTTGTTTCCTGCCAAACCAGCTTTTTCTGCCTTGCTCAGCATTGCCAGTGTTGCGGTCGTGCCTTTTTGCTTTCGGCACTAGCATTGTCGGTTTATGACCGGTCCTGCCTATATTCAGCTCTGCTACTATTTGGGTATTTGAAACCTCATATTTTCGACTCCGAGACTTATTTTTTAACGTCTGCGAGTTCAACATGCCAGGGCGAGGCAACAAAAAGAAAAAGCATGGCAAATCAAAGCCAGCTAAGCCGGCGTCCAGCAGCGAAAGCGAAGAGCTTCATCTGAGCTCGGCCTCCCCGGATATTATATTGGAATTGGACCCGCATGCCGCATCTTCCATATTATCCTTATCACTAACAGAGCGCACTGCAGCACACGGAGTACCCCCATCTAATATTGCTGCGCTCGATTTCATGCACTCCATAATACTCGCAGCTGTGTCGAGGACATTGAAGCATTTTGCGATTCCGTTGCTATGACCCAGGATGGCTTCAACCTAAAGGCTTTTTGGCAACGTGCATTTGCGGAAGGAAGGAAAGCGGGTCTTGTTGAGACTGCCCAAGAAGCCGACAAGCACACTTTCGAGAAGGCTTTGGTCCTTGGAGTTGATCAAGGCGAGTTTAAGGAGCGTTTAGAATGGCAGCAGGCTGGACATAGCCCAGCATGCTTTGCCAAGAAAGGCTCGAGGAGGACGGCTGAAGTCGGGATTCAAGTCGACGAGCCTCTCCCAGCGCCCTTGTCGCGTGCCAGTGTTTCTGTGCAGGTCAATTGCATCCCTTCGGTGCATGCTGACGTGGCTGCCAAACGATTGCCAGCGTTGATCCTCCGAATAAGGCTGAGTCGATCTCTTCATCATGCGCCTCCTTGCCTGCTGCCCCTCCTCCTGATAGTACTCTCCTTCATTTTCAGGGGATCACCCTCTTCAAGTTCCTCTGGCAGTTCCATTAGTCGAGAGCAAGTTAATGGCGGCACGTTTTGATTGGGCAGAAGATACAGATCAAACTTACCCAATTTTCTTGCCTTCTCCACCGCCTCGTCATCCACCTTCTCCACTGCCTCGTCCTTCACCTTCTCCACCGCCTCTTCCTCCTGCTTCTCCACCGCCTCGTCATCTACGGCTTCGTCCTCCACCTTCGCCACTGCCTGGTCATTTACCTTCTCCACCGCTTCCTCCACGAGACTTCTCGGTTCTTCGATCATCTCCTGCACCGTTCTCGTCTCTTCAATATCGTTCCAAACGTTCTGCCATGCACGGCTCACATCAATCTCGTCGTCGACGTCGTCCCCTTCATATAGAATTTCCTCGGCCCTTTTCTGAAGCTCATTCTCCATCATTTTCGAACTCGAATCATCGTAAATCCTGCGGACGTCTTAAAGGTACTCGATCTACGTTCTCGCCCGGTTCTTCTGCTCTTGATTGGGACTCGGATCATCGTCTTCATGATCTCAGTCGTGCTCTGAATGCCCTGGGTTGGATTCGTGTCACTTGATCTTTTTTTTCTATCTCACTTTATCTAAGTTTTGACTCTGTCCTTTCATCTTGCTATCACATGCTATGTTCTTGCTTTCGTAGTCTGCTCTTTTTTACCATCGCTTTCATTTTGCTATTTTAGTCACATATTAGTTATTCCTTCTGATGCAACGAGGGGGCCGTCGCCACTTGCAAAGGGGAGGGTGGAATAGAGCCTAGCTAACCTAGGTATTGCCCTTGAGCATGCGATTAGCTCAGGATCCCTTGTGCTACCTTACCATAGATGTCTGTGCGGTAAATTTTATTACTTATTAGATTTTTGCGCAGCTACATACGTTACCACCACTCCCCCACCACTGACGACCCTCTTAGACTGTACATAGGCTTCCGATCTACGTAAGTAGTTTGTAAATAGATTTTCAGTAATATAGAATTAACGGTTCACTGGTCTGTTACTTACCAAGTTATATATTCTCATACACATGTGGCCCTATGTCTTTATATCCTTCCGCGATAAGCGCGCATCAAGGGGATAAGGATCACAGATCAACATCAGGCTTGTTGTTCAATTCTCACACCTTTCTTACTTCCTGACTATCACCTTCCTGGTGCTTTCTGGGCGCGAACTCTTCACAAAGCCTAAAATCGAGTAAGTCGTACTCTTGTTACCAGTATCTATTCATTTCACGTCATCTCTGTCTTTTAGAAACACTATTCCACTCGACAAACTGAATGCGCTCGCACTTCGCTCAGCTCCTCACGAACAATGATCCGCCAACGGATGTAGTTCTCGCTGAAGTCAATGAGCTGATTTCGGGCCCAAAAGCTCAGATCGAGGCCAAGGCTGCAGAGATCCTACGCCTGAAGAAGAAGTTGGAAGAGCTTCAGAAGGAACGCGATGGCATACAGCAGTCGATGGAAAAGTACAATACCATCTTGTCGCCGATCCGTCGCATCCCGCCCGATATTCTAGAACACATATTCTACCTTTGTTTCCCTACCAATCACAATCCCGTCATGAGCGTCACTGAAGCACCATTGATCCTCATTCGCATATGTCGCTTATGGCGATCAACCGCTCTCTCTAGTCACGGTCTCTGGGCAAAGTTGCATGTTGCCCTCCCTCCTTACCCTTTGTTCGACGACGATCGGTATTTCCCGTATCACGGTGCGGCTATGAGATCTGAAGACGAACTGGAAACGGACAAACGACGCTACGCCGAAGTCGTCGAAGCACGCCGCCAGCTTATGGACCTATGGTTGTCTCGTTCCGGAACTCACCCTTTGTCTTTGTCCCTCACGTACATGGGGACTGTTAGTCAGGATTTACTGGAGGAGTTCCAAACTCAAGGTCACCTACCAAAGTTGTTCCGTACCTTCCTCTCATTTTCGCAACGATTCGACGACCTTGAACTGGACCTACCTTTCACTCTTTGTCATCTTCTTCTTTCCAGTATCTCTGTTGAAAACGTATCAGCACTGCGACAGCTTAGGATATCCCTATGTGACCGAATTCCTTTCATCAGTTCGTCAGCGCCGCCATCCCCTCGGACGGAGACGGTCAAGAGAACTATCCCATTGTTCCGGGCATCCGGTCTTACACGCCTATCTATTCGAGGCGATGGGATAGCACAGTCAGCCTTTGATTCCAGCAAGATTCCATCCACGTGGGCGAACCTCACTCGTATATCGCTGGATTTTGGCATAAGCAGTACTGATGCTTTCCACGTATTCCGCTTGTGCCAACAGCTTGAACAATGCAACTTGGCAATTGCTGATTGTCAGGATGTGTACATCGACCCGACTGAGATCCTCTCACTTCCCCTACTTAAATTCCTTTGCATTCGGATTAATGGAACCGATCTGATGTCTGTGCTCTACAAACGAATTGACGCACCTGCTTTGGATTGGTTTGAATATCAAACAGGCGGCGCTCCTTATTATAACCCACCCAGGGCTTATGGTTACCCATACTGCTCACCTGGTGGATACCAAAGTTCTAATTCCAACATACCTACATCGCCCGTTCTCTCCCTTCTTGAGAAGTCCCGCAGAATCAGAACACTCGCCCTCGATCCTCGTAACTTCAGCCCTAAAGACACACTTTTTTCTTTCCGTTTTGCAAGCCAGCTGACCCATGTCGTCATTGGTCAACGTCCCCTTTCATTTTGGAGTTGGTCATCCAGTCCTCCCGTATATTCAATCTCGATCTCTTGGTGATCGAGGATGACGCTAACTTACAAGGTTCGAGCAATGGCTCCGACTCTGCAAAGGAAATTTTACTCCCAAATTTGGAAGTATTCGAGGCATATAGTTTAGAGTCGAGGCCGACTAGTACAGATGCTAGTCAATTGCCTGCTCAACCCATTATAACTGATGACATCGTAAAACGTTTCATTACCAGCCGACTCGGTAACACGGCACAACGAGGAGTCAGCTCTCTCAAATCTGTCAAATTACATTTCTCAAGGAAAAAAGACCAGGATATCGAAAAGGATATTCGCGAACGCGCTGAACAAGAAGGGCTGAAGATCGACCTGGAGCTTCGGTATGTAGAATCTCCGCCGTATTCAAAATACCGGGATACTTTCTCTCCGTGGTACGGTTTATCAGACGACGATCATTCATGGAGATATGTAGATGCGGATGTCGAGGACGAGGACAATTAATGGGCCCTGAATGATGAATCCTATTCTCTGGAGGCCATTGTTGTATTTTCTCGCTTCCTCGGGCTGGGCATTTAGTAACATACTCTTGTTTGTCCTAAGGATTACAGCGAGTGAATTGAATAACTGTCTTTGAGAATCAAATGCCATGGGCGACATCAGGCTACTTCATCGTCTCATGTCGTCTTCGAACATAAAAACAAATGTATATTTCTCAGAATGGCAACAAAGGAATAATTGAGCATAACTCTGCCATAAACAACATCTCGAACACCATAAAGCCAATGAAGGGTCGACCCTCAAACCATTCCATCTATGAAAGTATGTTTCTGGTCAATCTGAGGTGGAGTAAGCAAGTGCTCGAGACTGCTGATACTTAATTTTAATTACGTACGTCCCTGAAGATGTGTTGAAGGTTTCAGTCTGTACAGTAACCTGGACGTGATCATTGGTCGCCACTGTCCCAAAATGACGGTGCGGGGTCTGGACCAAGCTCTCACTAGCTGGTTTAGTGGTGGACAAAGCTTCAAGCTGTATGGAACGCCAGTTATCTGTCGTGGTAGGGTAAGTCTTCTTGAGGATATGCTGACGACTATTGAGTCTATGAATCAAACGTATCAGGATGGATAATTCAGGTTCTTGAATAGACTTACGTCGCTAATGCACTGTTCATATAGACTGGCCATATATAAGGTTTTAGATGCGATCAATGTAGAGGTGGATCGTACTCACGTTTGCTACTTGACATAAGACCCAAGAAAAAGTAGAATGTGTTCGGAATTGACAAGAACTGGGACAATGCCGTAAAACGTTGGCGTCAGCTTTCTGGTCCAATAAACTAACGTACTAGAATCATATTCAAGGCGGCGCTGACGGCTGTCAATATTCCACGATTAACGGCATTGATCATGAGGGTGTTCAGCAATGAATTTGTCCTGTATGGAAATGTTATGAATATCAAGACCTGTTTCCGATCGATGATACTCACGCCTTTATTCCGGTTTTACGTCCGTTGAGAGTTCGTAGAAGGCATACCGTGATTGCAACATCACAACATAGCGCTGAGGCGCTTTGAAGGGTTGTGGTGTGCTTAATTCAAATCAGCACATAGTCATAGTCTAAACTTAATTCGCTTATTCTTGACTTGCCTTCGTGCTCTCAAGGTTCAAGAATGATCCCAATTCCGTCCTGGTACACGCGTTAGCAGATGCTTCAATCAGAACGTTAAGAGAAAACATACGTCACGGTTGTCTGAGCTGTCAACAGATTTTATTATAAATCGGATCAAGCATCCTCATCAAGAAAATTATACCAATTCCGGCTCCTGTGAGACTTCGTCAATCAAAATTCATCATCAAAAGATAACGAATCCTACCTATTTGAGTGAGAGCTAACGCCGTCTGCAAGTGACAATTGCTTGATCGGAAAGACTGAAGTATCGCAGAAAAAAAAATCAGCTTACAATTAGAATTGGCGGAAATTTGTTCTTCTTATCCACTATATTCGGCAGCTTGGATTAGCTGATTGAGGCATAATATCCGTGACTTTATACTAACAAATGTAGATACAGTAAGCGAAATAACTACCATGAATGTTAGCTCCGCACATCGTTAGTTTGACATAGAATGGCAGGGACTTACAGCTGAACTGTCAATGCGGACAAATACTGTAACGGGAAGTCTTAGATGCCGAGGATAGGATAAAATTAGACCATACTCCAGATAAAAGCTGTGCCTAGGGACCTGTTGGTTGAGCCGCGTACCAGATGGGACCTTTAGAATACGTACCGAATCCATCCTATAGCAGGGTGTATCATTTCATTTAGGGGTGACAAATGGTTTTATTTCTAGCCTTACCAATTTATAACAAAAAGATTGGGTATGTTTCCAAAGTTCGTTATGAGACAACGATAAGTTGATGCAAACAAGAACGAGACTTGTAGAGTCTCGAAAATCCTAAATGGCGTTGAACGCAAGCTATGGCAGACAAAGGAAAACGCTCACACCAGGAGAGTGACCTACTCAATAAACATCTTAACAATGGAGATAGTAATAATGAAATCAATGTGATTGACTTACCATCGCTTTGATAGTCCAATGATCCTTTGTGTACCAGCGAAAGTACAACCATGTCTGGAGAAGGCCACAGCCGTACAAGCTAGTGAACATATTTGTTAATGTGCCAAATGAACGACGAAAAATCGACTTCTCTGACATTGTCTCCAGGAACAAAGAAGCAAACCAAACGCCGTAGGTTGAATCGAGGGAGCTAGACATTACGCTTGAGGAGGAAAGGAGGGGAAAGACCGCTGTTTGAAAGAAATGCCAGAGCATAAATATGCCTTGAAAACAGGAGTCATCAATCGCCGATACTTTGACTCTGTGTGTGGCTTGATTGCAAGGCCAATGTGAGTGCTCACACAGAAGTGAAAACCGAAATACCTACAAGTTCTTCTGAGGACGTATCACACAACACTCCCAGTTACTAATCTACAGATTTCCTTCTTGGAAAAGCATCAAAATATCGTTTCTATGCTATACAGAAAATAGTATTCGATATGCTACTTCTTATCGGCGCGGTGTGGAGATGCTGCCTGCAATTGGTCATAAATTTGATCTGAATAGACAAGGATAATCAATGCACACTCTCATCTTTCGATGGGCAGTTGAGTCAGTGCCTCGTCTGAGGAATATTCTTGGACTCTGAAACAATAATACACTTGCCCACAAGTGTGTGGTCAGCGACGACGACAAGGAGGCCGAACAAGAATTCCGCATTTTACCCGCATGATGGAACATCACTGATCTCGGCGGATTCGTTCATCGTCATGGGATGCAAAATCTTGAAAGATCTTCATTCATGATCACCAGTCCTTCCAGAATCATAACACATAAATAACCGTGGTGTCAAAGCGCCGGGTGGCACGGAGCAATGAGAAGTGCTCAAAGGATAAAAATAGGATCGAGCAAGCGCTTTATCGACGGACTAGAGTCGTGAAAGAATCACCAATAACGGTCATCATAATACCTGCCCTGACCCTATTATTAGTATAAAGTTTTCCATTTGCACACTTGCAATTTATGATCTTGTCTCAGGGGTATATGGTTGAAATTTTGAAATGGTCTCAGAGGTCTAAGTATGGTGTGTATTTAAGGCGATTGGTATGATGGACTTTGGGACTCTACTGTCTATGATGACAACTGTAATATTGAAAATATCTCATCTTTTCATCAATATACCTTTTATACCCCTTTTTGTTCACGGAAGAGTTCATGCTTACCCTTTGGTCCATGTTTTTTTCTTGTGCGGGGATCTTGTTTTTGTTGAGCATTATACGCAGATGGATGTTCGACAAGTTATCAAGATTTCCTGGGCCTTGGATCGCTTCTTATACGGGACTCTACAGGGCCTACTACGATGTAATAAGGTCTGGATGCTTGTTAACTCAACTAGAGAAGCTCCACGAAGAATATGGTCCAGTCGTACGAATAGGGCCAAATGAGGTATGTAGTGCAAGCCACCTTGTATTCTTAAGTCAATGTCACTCATATTTGGTATCCCTTAATCGCAGCTTCATTTTCAATCTTCGGCTGCCTATTTCGATATTTATTGCCACGGAAACCTCACCAAAGAACCGACACTCTACAATTCTTTTCCGTTCCATGAGGCGTCCATCAGCTATGTTGATCGACAGGATGCTGCTCGAAGACGGGAGCTCTTGGGACCCTTGTTCTCAAGAACGGCGATATTGAAATTTGAATTTGTGATCCAAGAAAAGGTACAAACCAGAGATCGTACGTACACGGAGAAGAGATAGCTTATCATTATACAGATTGACCGCTTGATTGCTCGCCTCGAAGAGAATAACGGAGATGTTTTCGACTTTCATATGGCCATCCGATCCGCTACTATTGATATCATTGCTCAATATTGTTTCGCAAGCTCTTTTCATGCCCTGGACTTCGAACGGTTTCAGCATCCTATTCTCGTTGGCTTGCAAACAGGCGTAACATCAAGTTGGATTCTGAAATATATTCCGGTGATGTTGACAGCGCTAGAGAATGCGCCTGACTGGCTTATTGACTGCCTGCCACGCGAAAATCAATTCTTCAGAGATATGCGTCTCTATGCCGCGAAACAAATCGAAATGTACCTTGCGAGTCCGGACTGCCTAAACCTAGCGGACCAGCAGACAATTTTTCACCATCTTCTGAGCTCTCCTCGCAACAAGCCCTCTCAAACTTCGCTAATGGGAGAAACAATGGCGTTACTCGCAGCTGGCCACGATACTGTTGGGGGTGCGTTTACAGTTGGCGCCTACCATATTCTGTCAAACGTCAAGATTCATCAGAGACTTGTGAGGGAACTACAAGATATATGGCCCGACCCGCATTCTCCTATGACATACGAGACACTCGAAAAGCTACCCTACCTGGTGAGCAAATCATTCCCATCCGTTAGGTTAATATTAAATTTATTCTAGACGGCGGTCATCAAAGAGTCTTTGAGGCTCTCGCATGGTTCGTGGGCACCTCCGTTATCACCATCCGGCTCGTTACTCACGCACTCAAGCAGGTGTCGTTTCTAATCTTCCACGCGTTACCGGAGAACCTATGAATATCGGAGGTTATGACATTCCTAGAGGCGTATGTTTCGAGATGCTTACGTTCTTTCCTCTGTGTTGATTTTTCTTTCAGACTGTGGTCTCGATGTCTGCTGTGTTCATGCACTGGAACCCGAGTATCTTCCACGAGCCACTCGTGTTCAATCCTGAGAGGTGGTTAAAACCAAATTCTGCCGATCTTTCTAAATACCTGGTCTCATTCTCTCGAGGTTCGCGCATGTGCCTAGGTAGGTTGCACTTAGTTTGTTTATGCAGTCCTTTCCAGTACTAAAATTTCATGTCTACTTAGGCGTTAAGTTGGGTTAATTAACAACAGCATGTGATGTTCCCTCACATTTTGTTTTAGTTTAGCTTGGTGTGAGCTGTACCTACTATTTGGTCATATATTTCGACGAATGAATCTAACGCCTGTCAAAATGTCGTGAGTGTGAAATCTCTTTTGACATTCTGGCCGCTCTAACGCTTACCACAGAGCCGAGAAGGATTATAAAACGTTTAGAGATTTCTTCGTTCCCGTTTGGGATGGAAATCGGCTTCACATCAGGGTAAATCCAATGTCGGATGATTGAGGTAGGTATTACCGTGTACGAAGAGTAGTGTACCTCCGTAATAAATTTACGACATCGCCATGTACCTGCGACTCAAATGGTGGTCATTGGCCAACATTATGAGCTCAAGTGCGCTGACTTCGAAGGGCCCGCTAGGTTCCCTGCAGCGAGTCCGCAGTTTACCGGAGTACACAGCAAGAACCACGGTTGATGCGAGTAGTCCAGGTCCTTAGCGAATGCAATAATTCTGAATCGACTACGGAAATGTCTACCCTGTAAAATTTACGCTTGAAGTAGTGAAATGAGACCAGGGAGATGACTGAGTAAGCGAATGAAATTCTGACCTCAAATTCGTAGTGTATGTGCTTAACGACCGAAAAATTCTGCTATACGAAGGATGAACTTTGGGTCCGCCTTATAAATACAGAGGCGGATTATCTCGCATTGGCTTACTTTTTATGCACTGGTTATTCTCTCTACACCAATTCCTCTTGGATAGAGCATCCACTTGCTCGAGATACTTTGAATGATGAAAGAAACTTGTGGTAGAATGCATGTCGGAATTGATTGAATACGAGGGGAGGGGACTTCAGAGTATTGCAAGAACCAAGGTGCGAAGATGCTAGGCATTTAATCAGAAATTAGGAAATCGACAGATCGAAAGGACATACCAGCAGCAGCCTCCACTTCGAAATCCTGCCCCAGAGATCACCACAGACTTGTTCCCAACGTCCCTATTCACTTTCGTTATCGGAAAAGAAGTGCAGGTAACCGGTGACCTTCTTCGTATTCTGATTCTGGAATCTGGATATAATTCCCCACAGTAGAATGTACCAGACCTGAAATTGTCGTCGCCTTCGGCTACAAGGTGCTATGTAGACGCGAGGTCTGAGGAGTAGATTAGCTGCCAGGGATAAGAGGAATAAATGGGCTTGAAATGGGCCAACAGAATCGGTAGATGGATGCTCAGGCTCGAGCTCGTACCCAGCGGGAGTAGAACTGCAAAAGTCTGTTAACTAAAGATCAAATATGGGTTATTTCGAATGTGGTGCTCCTGTGGGGTAGGCCGTTCTGCCTCGGATCTGAGAAGCTGAAGCTCGGAGACGCGTCGAGCAGCCACGCAGTGTAGCGTTGCGGGCAAGGAGGGATCTGCTCGTCACAGGACCGCATCCGCCTACATACGGACATGCTGTGCTACCTACTACGGAATCTAATCTAATCAGGACTCGGCCAGCTCGGGCTAGAGTCCATTACCACTCCTGGACTTGACGATATCATGATGGTTCCTCCACATAGGTACTTTGAATCCTACTTTGAATCCTGATCCCTAGAGAGAATAGAGTTCAACGTAAGAAGCCATAGTACTAGATATATTTCATGCAGAAAGTAGTTGATTACACAATATTCTTTATACGGTGCTAGAATTTCTCGGAGACTTAGTGTACTAACAAAGGCCATCCGATGCGCATTTCAAGACTTAATAACAGCCTCGAAAGTGTTGAGAGCAGCCTCAGGTTCGTCCCACATCAACTGAAAGGAGAAAATAAGCTCGATTTTTCTTTTGAACTGCTAAGCGACTTACGAAGTGATTGGCGCCCGGGATGAGTTTGAAACTGATCAGTTCCTTGCCCTTTCCCGCATTTAAGGTCTTGACTTTATCTTCGAGAAACCAGTTCGAGTAGATTACATTCCAAGAGTTGGCATCCCCGTACATGTGAGTGAATGAGGCCCCAGCCCATGAGTCCCTGGTGGCCGAGTCGAAGAGAGCTTTATCCCTCTGTCTTGAGAGAATGCCAAAAAACACAGGCTCGACAAGGACGGTCTCGCATTTGTCTCCAGCAGTAAAATCGGTCACGGAAAACAGTTCTTCACCCATGTTTTCAGTTGAAGGGGCAGGGTACTTCTCTGCATCGCGGTAGTTGAATACCTTCAAGTCGTGAGTGGAAATATCTCCGTGTTTCCAGTAGCTTGCGGCCTATTATCTTGTCAGTAAAAAGTATGACAATAGGTGCGTTCCGTACCCAAATCCCGAAGGCAGGACCGCGAGCCTCAGGAGGCAGATCATCGTCCCAAAGAGGGACATAACCTCCAGGTGGGCTGGTAATTCCTAACGCTTGCGAAGGGGGGTCTGACGACATAAAATGTTAGGTCATTGTCCCTCTGGAAGGTAAAAAAAGAAGCTAAGAAACATACCCCACATTATTATATTCTTGACAGAACTTTGGAGAATTCCTTTGACGTCGGCCGGCAAGGCATTGATAGACGAAAGGAGAGACATCAAGAAAATGTTGCCCATGGACCATGCAACGATGGTTACATCCTTGGGTAGGTCAAGTTGCTTTACGAGAGTGCTAATGAAGGACGCAAGATCAAATCCTTGCTGCGCCAAAAGCTTGGCCCTCTCTTCCTCAGAGCCGGATTTAAAGATTCTAAGCTCTTCTGCGCTAAAAGGAGTAGTTCCCGGATATTCACGACGATTAAGAGCTATGACACGAAGGGAACGAGATGGAGCAAGTGGAAGGAGCCTCTTAAATGTGCCTATGCCTCAATTCAGTAAGAAGACTTGTAACAAAAAATGACATGCTAACCACTATGGAATGTATGCCCATGAATAATGATGATAGTCTTGTATTCGGTAGCGTTGGGAGCACCACTATCGATATAGAAGTACTCTAAGTTATCCCTGACCGCAAGAGAAGGCATCGATGAAAGGTTGTCTGTGAAGAGAAGTTGAGAAATGTTCAGAGCTTGTTAGAGAATGGGAGCTGCGACAGATCTAATAAATACCCAGTAAGGGCATCAACGAATATCCATCCATCCTATAGTTAAAATTTTGCCACACGTTCGTGTCTTCCTCGTCTCGACGGCAGGTGAGCGCCTTGTACTTGAAATAGAGCTCCTGAGAACATCTACATACTTTAAAGTGGACAAAAACGAGTCACTTACTAGGTCGGATAATGAAACTATCCTTCGAAAGAGAAGGATGAAGATTTTGACAGATGCGAGCAATCTGTCAATATTGTTAGAATGATGGACTCGTGATGGAAAGAAGTCTTCCATACGGATACTTGTTAATCCTTAGATATCGGACTCAAATGGAATATTAGCAGGGCTTTTCGAGCCCACAGAATCAGTTCAAGCATGCTTCTCCACTTCCATCACGTCCACAATATGCGATGAGAGTTTTACACCGCCATGATCCGTACTTATTATATTTCTCTCAATACAGTCTTGATGCCAAGTTACGAAGAGCACAGAGACTAAGATCAGGAATACATTCTTAGGACAAGGAGAAATATGGAGCTTCTCTCCCTATCTGTCACCTGTTTCTCAAGGATGCCACTCAAAATGGAATGTCATACACAGGCATCATTGGTTCTTCAATATCGATAGCGTAGACTTGGAATTCAGCTATTAAGTTGCGTGTTTAAAATATATAAATATTACTACCTAAAACATTCAGCGCAATCTATTCTATCCCTATGCTGCCTATGCTTGTGCAACTGTCGCAGTCAATCTCGGAGGCGGTTTCGGTCTTACAGAAGTGCTGTACGGATGAGGGGCTTTCCCATCCAAATCCCGACCAAAACTTTTCGGAAGAATCGGATTCATTTCGATCTAATATAGAGGCATCGAAGGCGGCAGACAAGATCGTAGCTGCGTCATCTCAGCTTATCGCCTTACTGCAAGCACCTTCGCTATCCCTACTGCGAGCCGCTTGTGGGGTATGTTTAATGATTTTCATCGTTTCAGAGTTGGCTTCAATAAATGACAGCATATAACATCCGCGGCTCTTCGAGTGTGTTTGGAATTGAGCGTAGTTGAAATCCTTGGTGACGCAGGAAGCGATGTACGTTTTGCGACTACCTCCGAGTTATTGATGACTCTACAACATCTGGAAGGGTCTTCATGTGACAAAAATAGCTCAACGGTCTGGAATAGTGCCGGACAAGCTGGGTATTCACTTCTGGAGCCCGCCCAGGTTTATCCTAGAGGCTGACTCGATTTGAAGGCCGTTTACTGCGTTACCTCTCCAACCAGCACATATTCAGCCAGGTCGCGCCTGACACCTATGCAAACAACAGGATTTCCACCATCTTACATTCCAAGAAGTCGGTTAAACAACTCCTGGAATCGTGAGTGCTTGTTCATTATGCCGTCCTGTTCAGCCGCTAACTGCAGCAGTTCGGACCAAAAGCATGATGGATCTATGGAACAGAGTTTTCCTTCCTTGATTGAACTCTTGTATGTATCTTGCGCTTCGCATCTATCAGCACTCTCAGGTTTCCCGCCAATCCAGTGCAAGCGATCTTCATTTGTCTTCGGGTTATTTGACGGAATACCTAAAGGATCCTGTTATGGGAAATTCTGAAGAGCCTAACCATGCTCCATTCAACAAAGCTTTTCAAGTTGATGTGTCTTTGTTCGACTGGTATAATCAACCTGAGCAAGCAGCCCGGCTCCGGCGCTTCTTGACTGCTATGCAAGGCACAGACAGACTCCAAGCCGACGATGGCTTATTGAAAGGTTCTAAGGCATTTCACGTATTCTACATTGACCTGATTTTTTTGTTAGCAATTGAATGGGCTGAATTACCATCTGGATCGATCATCGTGGACGTTGGCGGTGGTTGGGGAAACGCTTCGCTCCCAGTCGCGGTTCAGAATCCGCATCTTCGATTTGTTATTCAGGACAAGGTTGACTTAGTCGCTGCGGGTCAGGCAGTAAGTTGAAATTAAAAGTCTTTTCGCCCCTCTGCTAATCCAAGTCAAGGCATGGGAGACACAACTGGGTCAACCTGTCTCATCAGACAGAGTAAGCTTTCAAGGCAAGCCAATCCGTAATGTAAGAGGAGAAAAAATTTCATTACTGAATCCTCCTATCCACTCAAGTCCATAACTTTTTTGCCTCACAACCGATAACCGGCGCCTCCATCTTCATATTGAAACACGTCCTGCACGCCTTCTCAAACAGCTACGCTGTCAAGATTCTGAAGAACCTTCGAGCAGCAGCGGCACCTTCCTCTCAGCTCTTAATTATCGACTCCATTATTCCACCATTTTGTTCAGTTCAAGATAACGAATCACCTTTCCTCGAATACGATCCGGTCGCCGAGATGGTGTACATATCTGACCTTACGGTATGTCGTTCATTATGAAGATATCCTTTTGCTAATACTATGATTTTTGATTTTCTGTTAGATGATGCTCCAGCTCAATGCAAAGGAACGGACTCTGTCTGAACTGGAGTATATTCTGGAAATATCTGGATGGAAAGTAGCTAATATCCCGCCAAGACATTATAACAATCTCCTTACCCCGGTAGTTGCTATTCCCGTCTGAAAAAATTGGCATATATTCCTATTTGATGCAAAGAGTTTCACTTAGCATACTACGAAACCTGTTTAAAATTTCTATTAAATATCGTCCTCACCGTCCCAATTTCGGGCGCGTGAGTGAAGTACTCGACTTTTCAAAGCCGCGAGGCTGCTGTTCATGAGATTTTCCAGGTTGGATCTTATGACGACACGCAGGAGATTGAGCGATGATGACCTCTCTCTCAAAATATCGGCACCAAGGGTTGCATGCAGACTTGAGATGTTATTGCCTATTATCGGCAGTGATTCAATTACGATTTAACAACCGTAACTGTACCATAGACTCTGATACGTGGTTATGCTCCTATATTTACGAGGGATAAAGTGTCTGAGATGGTACCTCAACTGCTATACAATGCCAGATCTACAAACCTGAGGGACGGGGACCATGGCTGGTCTCTGGAATCTAATTAGACATCACCGTTGCGGGTGCGGACAGACGTATTGCCGCTTTACGACTGTCAAATGATGCAGCTGTGCAGGTGAGAGTGGCGCCACCATGACTGCTTGTTGATTACTCCTGGGAATTCGAGGTCCAATACAGTCGACACCCTCGGTACCTCGTAATCCATGATCCTAAAAACCCATAACCCCCTGAAACCCATACATTTTTGGTTTCACCAACTCGATGAGCAGGGAATTACATACCATTTGTAACTCGTAAGTCCGCGATAACGCACAATGCATACCCCTCAGGCAAAACCTATATACGACCCCACGGTAGCCTCGGATTGTGTTATCCGCCCACTTTTTGACCAAAATGATGAGCTTGAAGTTTGAACATACTCTAAATTTTAAAAACTCCGTACCATGCGTAAATTGAAACCACCTGTGATCCAAGAAGAGTTTTTTCCTCTTCAATCCTCATCTTGGTTGCTCGTAAAAAGCTGGAACAACGATATTCGACTCCAATTTTTGCTCTGAATTTTCAAAGCTATTTTTAGCTATCAACCCCCGATAACCCATAGCTTGGGCGAGGCATGGGTCAGGTATAGTGCAGGGTTTGTTAGTTACCCCTTCGTCACAAATGTTATATAGGTATGAGGGCGCTGACTGTAGATGAGTACACATGTTGGAGCCGTCCAGTCCGGCACCGGTAAGGCTACGCAAACGGGAATGAGGGGAAGTCGTGTTTGTCCGGATGCGCAGTCAGTGTTTTCCCCTGTGCACTGCCACTAGTCCAGGCCTATCTATAGATATCTAATCTATCCAATGCTATCTAGTGTGACTCTGTCCGAAGTGCCCGATCCCACTGTCACAGATTCTCTCATAGACCGCGTCCTTCGTCCTCCATCATCATATCCCTAGTCCACGCGCTTCGGAAGTTGTTGGTCTGCCATATTTTTATGCGTGGGTAATGGACGACATCCGCCATCATGTTAAAGTACATAAATCCCCCAGCCATAAAGATGCAGGCCTGCGGCTATCGCGCAACTTCGCTATCCTTTGGAAGAGTTTATTGTATGGACCCTATTGTAAGCTGAAGATTATGGGACTTTAATATATATTGAATCATTCTTGCAGCCTATCGCGACCCAGGTTTTGATTATAGGTGGTGGCCCTGCTGGATCTTACGCGGCATGTTGCCTTGCAAGGGAGGGAATAGAAGTCGTCCTCCTTGAATCTGAAAAATTTCCCAGGTGATCTCGTTCAGTTCAAATTTCGTAAATTTTAATAAGCCAACACCATAGGTATCACATCGGCGAGAGCATGTTGCCTTCCATGAGGCAATTCTTGCACTTCATCGACTGTGAAGAAGAATTCCTTAGCCACGGATTTTATACGAAGGTACATACTTTGCGAGGCTCCTTTTTCGAGGACCAGCTTAAGCTAGGCCAAAGGTCGGTGCTGCCTTCAAGTTAGGTCAGAACCGGAAAGAAGGATGTAATAAATAACTCTTCTAAATTTAATACGCGTTTCTTTGACTCATGTTATTTGACAGACACCGACTTCATTGCTGCAGACACGAACAATTTCGCATGGAACGTGGTACGCCTTCTCAGTACTGATTTCGTGCTTCTACTTTCTGAACATTTAATAGGTCAGATCTGAAGCAGACGACATATTGTTTCGTCACGCTGCCCGTTCAGGAGCCAAGGTTTTCGAAGAAACCAAAGTTATCGCTATAGATTTCTCGGAAGACTTGACCCCCACTATGGCATCCTGGGAGAGGCATGACTCCAAAGGGACTATCTCATTCGACTATGTTGTTGACGCCAGTGGGCGCCGCGGCCTTATTTCAAATCGGTATCTAAAAAATCGTCGATTTAATCAAAGCCTTAAGAACATAGCAACGTGGGCATACTGGTGTGGCACAGGATCATATATGCCCGACACCTCCCGGGCAGGTGCCCCTTTTTTTGAGGCGCTCCTCGGTTCGTTTCGCCGTTTTTTTTTTTTTGAATTGAACCTAAATAAATCTGAAATAGATGGTTCTGGATGGGTGTGGTTCATACCCCTTCATAACAAGACGACTTCAATTGGGATTGTGATGAATCAAAATGAATATTCTCGGAAGAAAAAGCTTCAGGAAAAGGTTGGTGATAAAGCATTCTATTTACAAGAACTAGGACGAGCACCTACGGTCATGAGCCTGATAGGACAAGGAGAACTTGTCACCAATGGACCGACGCCCACCATTATGTCTGCAAGTGACTATAGCTACTCGGCGGATTCGTATGCAGGGAACCAGTATCGTATAATAGGGGATGCTGGAGGTAATTCCAGCCATCCTCGTTGCTTACGACCTGCACTAAATTTTGAGTAGCATTTATCGACCCGTTCTTCTCGAATGGGATCCATCTCGCAGTCTCTGGAGGACTTTCCGCAGCGGTGACGATATGTGCATCCCTCCGAGGCCACTGTTCAGAACGAGAAGCTTGTCAATGGCATTCTGCTCGAATTGGTACATCATATACTCGGTAATGCATGTTAAACACCTCTTTTGATACCTTAACCGATCACACTGTAGATTTCTCATAGTCGTCCTGAGTGCATACAAACAGATGCAGGCACAGCAGGAACCCGTTCTAGCCGATATTAATGAAGATCATTTCGACCGGGCATTTGGCCATTTCCGAGGAAGTGAGTACCAAGTTTGGTGTAATAGGTTACGGTTCACCTCGGATGCCACTAGTCATACAAGGAACCGCCGATATCACGACACAGTCATCCAAATTGCTCACAGAAGAAGAGTTAGCCCGGACCCTCGACTTTTGCACTCAGGCTTACATGCCACCCGATCTGAGTGACGCAGAGGGTAGGGCTAAGATTGAGCTTGTCAGAGATATTGGGTCGAGTGAAACAATCGATGCTGTTGCCGCGAATTGTCTCCATGGAAGAAGTATTTGTCTTCAGAGGGGAAAATTAGGCCTCGTAAAAGTAGCAGAGTAGAATCTTTCTGTCACGGTTCTGTACATTGGCGAATAATACAAATACGACAGAGTTTACAACGAAACATGCTTTCGATATCATATATGTACGGTACATTACCAGACGTAAGGTACGAATTTCCACTGCACTTCATTCTTGTACGCAACCCATTCGTCCCCGAATTCCTGCTGGAGCAATTCCTCTTCCAGGTCGGCTCTTTTCGTCAAGGAATAGAATCCCAGCAGTGAAGTAATGATAAAAAGTACGTTATAAAAATGAGTAAGGGTCATGGTCAGTGTAATTACTTGAAATGGTGGTTTAACGTTGCGGATATGGGTCATGATAATCCCTGAGTTGAGTAATAGAAAGGCAGAGTAACCAGGATGGCGCACGACAGAATATGGTCCCGTCGATACGAGTCGGTGTTCTTGCTGAATGACGATTTGGAACGTAAACATATGACGAAGGACGTGATAGCATTCTCTGCGAATGAGTGCTGCAACAACTACGAATGCCCATGCAATGAGATAAGTATGTGTGGGTGGAGTCTGGGCGCTGCAGGAATATTCGAACAAGGTCTTCCTCGGCTCATAACCGACCAAATAACAGATGATTATAAATAGGATTTCCGTGATGCTTTCTATCCATAGGCATGTCTGTAGGGAATCCAAGAGTAAGTAATAGATAGTGGTCATGAAATTAGCGACAGAAGCTAACCTTGAGGGATGGTCCAATGAATGCGAGGATTCTTTCATGTAGCGCCGTTCTCTTCGGCACGTATTTGACTTTGATGCTGATATTTGAAGGACCGCTGGGCGGACTTCCAGAGAAGTGAAATGAATACGCGAAGGTCAGAATGAAGGGAATTTTGAGCAAAGACATTTCGATCATTGAGATGGAGGTAAATTGCATTCCCTTTGAGATTGGGAGCGAATTCTTGGATTTGTTATACAGATCTGAACTTCCATGTGGGCGATGCAGACACCGCATACTCCTTGATTGTATAATACTGGTCGTGGGCGCTTGTATCCCCAATGGGAGGGGCATGTCTGATTTGATCAGAACGAGATACGTACTTGATGTCGTTAGCTACACCATATGGAATACTCTGGCTTTGTGTTTGTGCGACCGGAGCCCAGGAATTTAAATGATAGGGGCAACGACAGGAGTAGCTAGCTAACCGGAAAGCTCCCAGCAAAGGAACAATCGGCTCAAAAGCCCATCTCAAGACCAACTTTTCAACCCTAATCTGCCGAATAACGTGCGCATCCGAGTGACAATCGAAAGAAAAGAAATTACTTTCAATATATAGGCCTATATCCGTTGAATTAGCAAAGCATGCGTATGGAAGTGAGAGAGTTGCAACTAACATAAGATTATTAGTCATGGACGCAGGCAAATTGCGAAGCTGCTGATGAGTGGGACAATAATAAAATTAAACTTGTGAGCCAGGAGCTCGTCGAGATTCGAGAGGTAAAGATAGCGCAAATAAACCTGAGGGTATGAGGGGACCGTGGCTTCTTGGGGTTTACACGCCCAGTGTCATTCCAGATCCGGCATTGTATCACAGTGAAAATTATTTCACACGCTCAAAACTTTGACATGATGTGACATCCATAGGTTTACACTGCGGATTCAGGCCTACCTACCTGCTTTACTCTCATCCAATACGATTGATCGGTGTCCTCCTGGCTTTTGATCTGAAACTTAGATCAATCGAGACAGACTGTCGAATCGATATACTTATGCCGATCTGCCCTGCCGATCACGATATATCAAGACTACATCGTGCAGTCAACTTCAGCGTGTACAAAGGTATCTTCCTGTCAATGGCATTTTATTTATATTCCACTACTAAAAAGCGGTTTCTGAAGCAAGGTGCCAGGGTGAAATATTAAACACATACCGTCTCAATGCAGCGGGTCGTGAGAATTCCTTGTGGCTTGGTAAAGTCATTAGGCGCGCGTCACCTTCTTTTTTCAATATTGACGAAGTTCTCCAGATTAAGTCCTATGTGGAGCCTGAAATTTTACCTCATTGCACAGTACTGACTTCTTCATCAAGTACCCTTGATCTTCCCAGATCCCTTTCACGATGAAAAGGCTAAAAAAGAACGCTCAGCGAGTTGCGCCGTGCATGTTCTCCCACGAGAAGCTCCCTTGGCAAGTCAGTGCGACTTCCATTCTTTAACATATATAACTTGTAAGTAATCCAGACTCCCAACTATCGCGTTCGAACATGGCTACTTCCAAGAGAGATATCGTCATTGTGGGTGGAGGAGGTGCTGGTGAGTGTTTAACCTTCACTACCTCTTTCATAATTTTGATGACGTTCTTTAGGATCACAGATAGCTCGAGCCCTCTCCCAGCAACTGGAAGCGGGAAGCCACTCCATCACTGTCATCGAATCAAGGGAATTCTTCACACATTATCCGGGATGCCTTCGAATGCTTGTCTCTGACAGGGACCATCTTGAAGAAACAGCTTTGATTCCGTTGGATAAGCTTTTCCCTAGTGGAAATGGGAAACTAGTTCGAGCCTACATATCCTCCATTTCACAGAATGACAAGGGCCAAGGAGGTAAAGTCACAACGGACGGTGGAAACGTCTATAACTACGACATTCTTGTTCTCGCTCCTGGAAACGTCTGGGAAGGTCCCTTGGCTTTCCCGTCTAGTCGTAAAGCTGCGGTAGCCTTCGTTGAAGAATGGAGGGAGAAAATCAAGAAGTCCAAGGGAATTGCTATAGTCGGGGGCGGCGCAGTTGGATGCGGTTTGTAAATCCATTTCTTGCTCTTTCTAATAATGCTCATTTTAATTTACCAGAACTGGCGGGAGAAATCAGGGATATCTATCCTGTCGGCAATTTTATTTTGTTCACAACTGCATCTTGTTAAATGTCCCTTCGCAGGAAAAAAGTCTGTCGGTAATCCAGCGCGAAAGCCAGTTGCTCGTTTCGACCTACCCAGACAAATTCCGCGCCGACGTTCAGAGACGATTGGCTGAACGTGACATACGCGTCATTACTAACGACGAAATTCAAGACATTTTTGAATATCCAGCTGAGCGCGTCGCAACTCGCAAAGGGACATTTGTCGATGCTGATTTGGTGGTATGCTCTCGTTTTAATTTTGTTAATTGCAAACAGTAATATTACCCATTAGATCCCTTGTCGCGGTGGACATCCAAACACGGGGTTTATCTCGTCACTTGGGGAAAACCTTCTTACATCTGCTGGTTGTGTCAAGGTCGATCAATACCTTCAGGTACAGGGGAAGCCGGGAGTCTTCGCTGCAGGTGACATCATTGAATGGGCAGAAGTCAAGCAGGTCGTCAAAACTGCTGGTCATGCGACTACTATCGTTGCCAACATCAAGAGCATTCTTGCTGGTAAGCCACCCGCAGCCGTCTACAAACCCATGTTTGAAATCTTGGCGTTGACAAATGGAGCGGTGAGTACTTGATCCCCAACTTTTCCTGGCTGCACGATTTTACCTCAACCTCAAGGGCGGCGGCGCAACTTACATGGGCATCCTTTGGGGATTGCACTTTGGTAATTGGTTTACGAGATTCCTGAAGGCCAAGGATCTGTTCATCACGAAGACCAGGCAAGGTTTAGGCTATTAATAATGTGAAGTCGATTCATCTTTTGGGGCACCTCTGCACATATATAGCCTGATCTCGTTGTGCTCCTTTTTTCCTCTTAATCTATATATATTTGGTTAGTGGCTCAGAAGGCTTGAACTTGAGGATATGACTCACGATTTCACTGTTATGCAGTCAGCAGAACCCATGTAGAATGATTCGGAGTGACGCAAAACATTGTATATCCTAAAATGAATCCTTTTTTTTGTTGGATCTGCATCCTGTAAAATACAGATAGGTTCTGCATTATTTTCTCCAACTTATCAACGGATTCAGCTAAACTCGTTCCTGTAATAGAAAATTTATTATTCTGCGCAAAGCACACCTGTGTTAAGACCTTTGATCGGATGAAGAGCGAAGCCGAAGACTGCTGCTTCCACGAGTAAGCCACCAAAAGCGTTCAATCTGCCAACTCAATAATAGCTGCGGCAGTCCGAAATTCAGATATCTATCTTAGGTACTTTCTCCCATGCATTCCAATGAGTCCATTTCGGCATCTCCCAGTCCCATGGATCTTGATTGCAATATTAAAGAACAAAATGGGAACCATCATCAGGCTTCAGAAAGCTTCCGCCATGTCTCCCTCAGCGAAGAAGGAGCCACAGACAGCAATAGCGGGCTTTATCGATATCAGCCCAGCCGCACGAGCAGCACCCGAAGGACTCGAGGTGTTGGCGTCTTTTCCTGTCTCTTTAAAAGCCGTCCTTCTTCTAGTTTTTTGCTTTGCACAGTTCCTCGACGCCTTCAATAACTCCTCCTTCTTTGCAGCTGCTCCGCCGATATCTCTGCAGTTGCACATAAATAATAGCAACTCAGTATGGCTTGTCAGTGCATACCAGCTGACATTTGCCTCTCTTCTTCTCACTGTATGTTGATTTATTTACACGAGAAAATGTATCCTTATTGCTCATCTATTTCGTCTAGAGCGGACGCCTCAGCGATATATATAACCCCAGTGCGTTAATTATCCTATTATTCATTGTGTTGCAGGATAACGTGTATGAAGAATATATCTTTTGCGGTGGCACACTCCTAATGTCATTTTGCGCTCTTGGTGCCAGATTCGTAAGGACTCAAATTCCACTTATCATCCTTCGAGCGTTGATGGGAGTAGGTAAGAGGTATAAGCCCATACGAGGAATCATTGTGCTAAAAGTACTAAACCTCCACTCCTATATACTAGGCGGTGCCCTGAATGTACCATCTGCAATGGCCATGATCATCCACACATTTCCTAATGCAACGTCTCAGTCCAAAGCTCTTTCTGTGTTTGCTTCGTCTGGTGCAATTGGGAATGGTGAGTTACCGGACAATGTTTCTCATAATAACTTCTTATTCCATCTCCGCAAAATTCTAGTAATCGGACTCATAATTGGTGCAAGTTTGACTACCTTCGCTTCTTGGCCATGGGTGCTTTACTTTTCGACCATACTGAGCTTTGTTCTTGCTACACTTTCTTCCATTGTCCTTAGGCCTGTTACAATGACTTGGAAGTCGAAAAAGTATGGGCGCTTCAAGCGCCTTGACATATTTGGCGTCTCGATCTTAACAGGTGGGTTAACTGTTCTCTATCTTCACGATGATCCATGAAGTCCAATGCTTTTCAGTTGCGTTGATCCTGTTCGTTTTTTCCGTTACATCGGGCTCTGCTGACGGATGGCGAACATTGAAAGTCATCCTTACCCTTGTCCTGTCCATTATTCTTGTCGTCATATTTTTCACATGGGAAGCACGTCTCCCAGAAACTCTTGCTGCAGTGTAGGTTTTTTTCCGGGTAATTCACCCTACTCATCTTAAAATTTCACAACAGACCGAATTCCACTTGGAGGATAGAGAACTTCGGCATCCTAATACTCGTGTCACTGCACCCTTTCATGTGGTGGACTTCCGTGCAGCTTCTTTTTTCATGGTACTGGCAGAATGTTTTTGGTTGGTCAACTATTGGAGTTGCCATCCGGTTGTAGGTCAATCCTATGCCTGCAGTGTGTGTAGCAGTGTTTCTGAACAATGCCCCTTGTAGCCTTCCACTTGGCCTGCTTTGTTTCCCTGTAATAGCGTTTTCGTCCCATGCTGCCAACAAAAATTTGCCTTTAAACACTCCTATGCGGGGGTGAAATTCTAGTCCTAATTGGTACGGTCCTTCTGCCTTTTGCCGCATCGCGAGAGCATTTCTGGGAGTCGCGCCTTCCCTGGCTTTTTTGTGGGTACAACAGGAATGACGCTTGTATTCACTACTACAAAGTATGATTCTGCCCTTTGATCAAAAGGACTACTTGCGTTAACCACCGAGTTCTCCAGTGTAGCACTTTTTGCATATACGCCACCCAAGATGGCAGGCATTGTAGGAGCCATCTTTACCTGTGCTTTGCAACTTGGATCTGCAGCAGGCGCAGCAATAATAACTTCTATCCAGACCAGCGTAGAGCAAAATAACGGTGGTCCAGATGGATTCCAAGGACGTGCAGCCGGCTTCTGGTTCTTATTTACCTTCTCTGCCATCGTCGCCTTAACCGTGCTATTATTTATGAAATCAGCCCGACCGGTCGCAGTGGTAGAAAGAGATGATGTCGACGAAATTGCCACTTCTAACGAAAAAAAGTGAGGATAAAACTGGAATGAATGTTCAAGTGAGCGAGAGTGTATAGACATTATTTGAATTACATGCTTTCAAATGTAGAAATCTATCGATCATATCCAACGATGAAGAGGTCCAACTGGTTTGGCAGGTTGTCCATGCCCCTCAAAATATGGATGTTCGTTATATTAACTCTTCCCAGTGGCTGTCATAAGTATTGGACAAATACGATTCCAATCAGCAGATAATTTGCGTTAATATCAGGTCGAGATACCTTGACATGGAGGTGCAATTCGTCGGGACAAAATACTTAAAAATAGACCATACAGAATACGACCCGACAAACCAATCTACTCTGAATTGCATTAATATTAATGTTACCAGCTACAACGCTATGTAACTAACAGTAATCAACCTACCAACTACCAACTCAGAGTGTACAAAGAAAAGAAAAGTCAGAACTCAAAAACTTCGCATTAATAAGTATGTACTCTGGAACCACCCAACACCCAACACCCACACCCACACCCACACCCACACCAGGTATCATAAACCCAAATCAAGATCAAGATGCGGCCACAGCCGATCGTTCTGCAGCCCATAGGAAGATGAAAGCGGGTCAGTGATGATAGGCGCCGCTTGTGTGTCGTACTCCATTTCCAGCCTGAGATTATTATGTCTGGGACCAGCACCACCCGGTTCATGGGTCGTCCCGTTATTAAGACCACGCCCGTGTTCGCGGCAATAGAGCTCCAATGCTTCCTTGATATCCACCTTCTTAGGCCGGGTGAGGAGGACGCGGACGAGTTTGAGCGGGGCACAGCGCGGGGCGCCCGTGTCGGTGTCGGTGGCCATGGGTATGGGCATGCAGGAGGAACTTGACTTTGAAGACTGAAAGGAAAAAGATGGGGAGGAAGAGGAGAAGAGGAGAAGGAAGAAGAGGCGGCCATGCGGCTAGTAAGAATCCTCAAGAGCGCGTCGTCTGTAATTTGCCCTGTTGATATCTCCAGCGTGTCCAGGTGGGGGAGCAACACCTCCATCTCATCTTCATCCTCCTCTGCCTCTGCCTCTGAATCCTCCCTACCTCGACCGCGACTCTGATCCTTGCCCCTGCCCTTCTCCCTTATCCCCCCAACCACCAAAAATCCAAAATCCAACTTCATATCCCCAAACGAATCATAAGGCCTACTCGGCCTTGGGACCCTCAACAGCGCTTCCTGCCCCACCACGAGATGCCTCACCGTCGGACTCACAACGCGCAGGGCACCACGCAGCTCAGCAGGCGAAAAGCTGTACGGATCAATAGTGAGCCGGCGGAGTTGGAGGGATTTAGCGAGGAGCGGGAGGAGCGGGTGCGTGCGCGTGGACGTGGACGTGGAAGGGTGCGGGTGGGCTGCGGTCCCGTTTTGTGGGGGCGGTGGCGGGAGGGGTACGTCGCCGTAGTGCATCGCTTGGTAGTCGATCCATCGTAAACAAGGGGCGTCAATAGCAGAGAAGAACTGGAAGGACGTAGAGGTATCGTCCATACCAGCTTCGGCGTCGACCACAGCGAAAGCGCGCAACAGAGGCATGGAGACGTGGGTAACACCACGCCCATGTTCATGCATAGCCGTCGGCGCACTGCTCCCGTTCCCACTGCCATTCAACACCGGGCCAAGATGAAATCGGCAGTAGACGAGATTGGGGCATTCTGTGAGGATACCTAGGCATTCCTCGTGGGAGTGGATGAGGTGGCAGGAGAAGTATCTCAGGCCCATCCCGCCGTTCGCGAATGGGAGGGTCTTTTGCGCCCAGAGCCCGTTGGAGGGATATCCGTCCATGGAGATACGCCGGAGGTTCGGGGCGGTGAAGAGCGCCACGGGGTGGATCTGCGAGGTATTGGTGTCCCCTCCTTGGTACGGGTAGGGAACTTGTTCGTATAGACTCGCTTTGAGGTCCCGCAGTGCCGAGAGGTCGATGGTGACGACTGCATCCGCAGGTGGCTCGGAGACGAGGTCGTCGAGCTGGCGGTATATCTCGATAGGCATGATGAGTTCCAGCGAGCGAAGGTGGTGGCTGTGTGCGAGGAGGGTGAGGAAGAGTTTCGTGGTGGGGTCGTTGGGGTGGTAGGGTTCTTCCAGATCGCGTGGGTTCCATAAGAGGCTGGTGTAGGACAGGGAGATGGAGAGCGGGCATGTTCCGGATCGCGCGAGCCATTCTTGGACGATCTGAGCGCGTTGGGTGAGGATTCTGAAGGCTTTCGTACGGCGGAGGTCTGCTTCTGAATCTTGTGCGCCTCCCAGCATTGCGGGTGGTACGGCTAAGCCATGGGGTGCGTGTGCGAAAGGCGTGGCTATCCGGTAGTCGTCGCAGAAGGAAATATAAAGCTGGGCCCACAGCCGAGGAGAAGACAGCGCGACAGAACGCCATCCGCTCGAAATGCGTGTGAGGAGGAGCGGGGCCTCGTCGGCTTGGGGAAGGAGTTGCGGTGCGTGGGCAGGCAGTGGTAGAAGATCTCGGAAAGGATGTCAGTGGGGAGTCGACGGATGGGAGACATGATGGTGTGGTAATCCGTGCAGGGTGTTTTGGATCTTTCGCGCGATTCTTTGGCTGACTGGAGTTGGGCCTCGAGATCTGCGATTCTTTGGTTGGCTTGGGCGAGTTCGTGCAGAGGGCCAGCCATGAGCTGCGTGATTTCCTGCATGCTATCTTCGGGCGGTGGGTCGTTGGTGGCAAGTAATCTGGTTAGATGAGGTTCCATGCCCGCCTAGCTTATTCTCCTGCTAGCCTACAGTTGCAGGTAGCACAGATTGTGGAACGTAATGATGTACTGTACGCGTGTCAAGAGATCATCAAACGATTCATCATAATGGGTTTAAAAATAGATGCCAATGCCAGGACCACGACAATTTCAAGCTGAACGCGTCGCGTCCCCGTTGATTGCAAAAGCAACTTCTGGTGGAAAAGGAAACGTTCGATCGGCCTTCAAGTATGGTCAAAGGACGAGCCAGGCCCAGAACTCGAACACATCGTCTTACCCTCACGCCGTCATTCACAGCAGTGCTCGCTGTCGTGGTGCTATAGTGTAGTGGTTATCACTTGACCCAGGTTCGAACCCTGGTAGTACCTTGTGTGATGTGGAAGCAATTTTTTTGTTGCCAGTTCCAAAATTCTAAAATTTCATTGCGACGTTTGCAAGGTGTTTTTGGATTTTTGGAGTTTGAAAGATTTATGCGTGTACTTGATTAAATTTTAGCCAACCTTCTTTCTCAGAGTCACAAGGGAAGAAATATAAAAGGCTCAGTCGCTAGCCAAGTTTTTATGTAATGGACTGAGTACAACCTTCCTTCCACACCACCTCTTCGAGTTAAGTACTAAGCCGTGTTCGCGAAGCTCACTGCTCTGTACAATAAGACTGGAAGCTGCTTCTCTCCTCCTGTCTCCTGGGATACATGCTTTAGCTTCATTGTCAAATATGCCTTGGTCTGAGGGCATCATTGAGCAGTTTGAAATTATCGACCTTCACACCCCTGATGAGAGCGACTTCTATGGGCCATTCAACTCCCTCCTTGTCGAGCTATTCCCCAGCTCAGAACATTACCAAGTGTCCCCACAGTTCAAGCACACTGATGGATCCCTTGATTTCGCCATCCAGTTCATCATCCATCATCGTCGCATTCCAATTTTCTTCCTGGAGGTCAGGACCTTCCGTTCGCTTACGCTGCTCTCTGCCCGTGGTAGTGCAGATGATCAAATGCGCCGGGGGTTCCGCGAATTTGCTTCGGGCTCGATCCCAATAGCAACCCTCTATGGCCTCAGCGCTTTCGGCCCTCAATTTTGTGTTTTCGCGTTCGAATCACCCACTCGAAGCATCGATCCGCCTGCAATCGCTCGTGACTTGGTTATAGTCAGCGACATAGCGCCCGAGGCCCGATGGGCATACAATTTACTCGAACCAGTGGGGGAGGCAAAATTTCGACAAGTTGTGAACGCGGTCAAGCGAATGACAGATGGATTGTGAAAAGTTTGAATTTTTGTTTGGGAAGGGGGAACTTGCTCAAAAGGTTAGGTCTTTCCAATCACATACAATCCTTCCGTTACTAAGCTTAAATTCTACGCATCGGTGTAACAATCTGGTGTAGCTACCACCCTCATGGTGCTCGCACTCTTGGCTTCTGGTTTACAGACTCTGTATTATGTGGTCTACCAACTGTTATAAATACGTATTGAACTGGACTTGGAGTATGATAGAGATCGTGGATCAGATGCTGATACAATTTTCGGCCCAAAAGTGACTGTCCCGGTAAGGGATGGCACTTCTTATGGTCGTCCTGGTTGCAGTGCTAAGAGCGGAAGTCAAACATTGAGTGCTGAGTTGACTACAACAGAAAAAAAGAAAAGAGAGGCAGAAGGAGATAGAAGCCATACCGCCAACAGGCTCAAGGAGGATGAGGACCAAACGGGGGAAGATAAAACTCGCCAAGACCAAGAAGAGAGAAGGTTACGTCGACAGCCTGCTCTCCTTATATTTATACCTCAAATTCGCGGTGTCAACACAAAATTGCCCCGTCGATCCCTAGGCCCTTGGTACATCCAATCCCAGCTCCCGAACACTGACTGAAACGTTCGTGCAGTCGACCCACACACCCCAGCTGCACAAGGTTAGTATGGCTAACATGCAACGCCCTGCTCGCCACATCGTTCTTCCCGAATCCCCATTGCCACTGCCGCTACGACGGGCGCAAGAAGGGATGTGCTGAATATCCATACCTAGGGCGAGTAGGATGAGCAGCCGTCTTTGCTACTACGCTGTCACTGACTGCATGGAGGGAAAGCGATGAGCTTTTATTTTTTTTCTAAAAAAAACAAAACACTGTTAACCTTTTCTTCACATTCCCACCCTTACTTTCCTCTTTCAGAACCCATACCAAACCTCCTCCAGAAAACATCGCTCTTCCAGCCTCCTGTGGGCAATGGACGTGGCCTCTTCTTCGCCTCTTCCAATGCCCTTCCTCAGGACCGGAGCTCCAGTCGCACTTGGATCACGAGCGCAAACGGCCCATCTTCAAACTTGACCACCGCAGGCGGTGGGATATTCGCTTTGGACTTGGAGGAGCGGACGCAGGTGGGCGTGAAGAGCGTTATGGGCGGGTTGGAGCAGGTGGTGGAAGGACGAGTGAGAGTGCAGTGAGAGTGAAGAGGAAAGAGCGGGGGACAGTCGTGTGGGAATGAAGGGGGAGGCACTGAGTATAGATATGGGGTTGGCGAAGGTATTTGGGCCTGGGGAGCCTTTGCCTTTCAAAGGGTTTTTGTGAGTTGGGTTGGCGTTGAGGCATGTCGAAATGCAGAACTGGCATGCTTTGTGCTTGTGGCTGTCGCTGCATGCCTCGTATGTGCGACGACTGGTTCGGGATGTGCCAAGCTGAGGTTGAGCACGCAATGGGTGCTGCGTACTCAGGTTGAGGAGCAGCGACGGGTTGTGGGCTCGGTAACCTATGTTGCTGCTGTTGAGGACGTTGCTCGGTTCTGTGGAGGGATAACACCTTGCAGAAAGTGATAGCAGCTGCGCCCACAAATGAAGAGGAAATGGCGCAAAAGATTTACATATAATGCTCGTCAATGAAAAGGGAGCCCCCGAGGCTATCGGTGTCGAGTTCCTTTCTGTAGGTAGGCAGAAACAGATGGTGATGATGCGAGGCTTGGAGAGCAATTAAAGGTCCTTGACGAGATGCAGGAGGATGGAACAATCTGCTAACGACTAGCACACCATTCCTTCAACCGTCCATAGACTCCCCAATGGCTCCCAGATGAAATATTCTGCCATTAATAGCTTTTGATTTGGGATCTTCAGATGACGGACCGTGCACTTCCTGAACGACGCATTCGTGAGGCATATCGCTGGTCGTAAGTTGCCAAGTAAGCCTGACATCCATCCCTAGACTATATATAATTTATTCCGAGTAGAAACAACCTAAAAATTTGTCAAGAATACCCAGAAAAAGAACGAGAAATTGAATAACTGACTATAAAGCAATTTTCAGTGAGTCATCCAACTTGAAATACGATTTTACTATGAAAGATTGCTGAGTTTCTGTTTGTAAGAGTGGGTCTGTACGAAGAAGGATCCTTGAGCGTGAAGCCTTGGCCAGATGGGCAGGCCTTTAGGTTGGCAATTGTACTAGGCTTCAATGTAAAGGTACTGAGCAAAGGTCACGGCACATGCATCTGAGCGCAGATCAGCGCCCAGAGAGCATCTATTTTTACATCCGGTGACACTTTGCAATCACTCTACCCAAAGGTTTTTTTACCCCTTCAACTTGCCTTCAACACCCACAATGGTTCCGGAAGCTTGGCTTGCCCATTCGTTGGGCACCAACGACCCACCATCCGAGGACGAAAAACAGAAATTCCACGCACTTGTCGCTGACCCTTTGCACAAATTGCAGGAGACCGACAAAAGGATTGCAGATCTCGAAGCCGAGCTAAATTTGCTCAAGAAAGAACGCAGTGACGTTCAGGACTCACTGAAAGGATACCTTACTGTCATGGCACCAATCCGAGGACTCCCGGACGACGTTCTCTGCGACATTTTCTATCATTGTCTTCCCTCGCACCGCAACCCCATTCTCAGCACATCAGAGGCACCTCTCTTGCTCACGCAAGTATGCAGTAAATGGCGGTCTGTGGCCCTCTCATCCCCGGCCTTGTGGGCACGACTTCATATTTCCTTCTCCCATGATCATCGTGGCTTATTCCGCAATTATACGCCCAATTTATGGTTATGGTCCGAAACCAATCCAAGCGAGGTACGACAAGCCAAGGCAATCAAAATATTGGGTCGGCGAGTGGAGGTTATCAAGAATTGGCTTGCGCGTTCCGGAACATGTCCGCTATCAATTTCTCTCGCCTACTCGACCTTCCGGTCTGGCCATCATGAAGAAACTGCCGAAATTCGCCGCGCGGACGACCTTACTACCAAGCTTTTCGAAATAATCGTTTCACATAGTCACCACTTGAGGTCGCTGGAACTCTCAATGCCACTGAGAATTTATCATGAGCTGGAGTCAATAATGTCACCGGACTCCTTTTCTATCCTGACAGATTTGAAGGCAGAACTATCCGATGACAGTCCGGGCAGGCATGCAGGAAATCACGTAACGGTAAGATTATTTGCAGTGCCTTCCCTCCGACGGCTTTCCTTGAGTGGATACACGGCAGGTGGTCTGTGGGCACGGAACGACTTCCCTTTTGCTCAACAAGGCAAACACTTGACTTATTTCTCCTCCCACGTCCTCCTCTCGTCCAGGGAGTGTTATCATCTCTTGAAGCAATGTGATAACCTCGTGCACTGCAGTCTTCGCATTACGGATGGAGATGAACGCGATGTAGTCGCTATCCAGGGCACTGCTTTGCTTCCGAAGCTCCGTACACTCGATCTCTTTGACTCCAGCAGCCTCGATGATGAAGCAGTCAAATTTTATTCCTCCATAGATGCTCCTTCCTTGCAGTCCTTCAGCTATGCTTTCCTTAACAACAGCTCTCAGGAGACTGCATCCTATCGTCCTCCCCTGATTCTACCTTTCCTCGAGAATTCAACGCAAATCAAAAAACTAACTCTAGATCCGTATGGATTTACGCTTGCCGACATCCACCTGATTTTGCATACTGTCAGTAGAACATTGACACACTTGGTGATTGGACAAGAAATTTTGTTACAGTATCCCCAGGCCGAAAGACATTATGATACTTCAGAGGACATAACATTAAACTTGGATCTGCTCATCATAGGTCAAGACCCTGTTGATAATCGGGATGTCGTGCTTCCGAACCTCAAGGTATTTGAATCAACGATCGATGGGATTTCAGATAGCACCTTGCTCCGACTCATTACCAGCTGACTGGATGCCGTCTCTCAGGGTAGATGTGCCCAGCTGAACATCCTCCATGTTGTGTTTTCCAGGCCAATGCAGCTCGATATCAAGAAAGAGGTGGACCTACACCTTTCAGGAAAATCTGGAGGCTGTGTCGAAAATTTCAAATTGAATTTGGAATATGATACATGTACTGATTGGAATCAGTCGAATAATGACCCCTTTTTACCATCCTTTGGACTCCGAAATGACAGGTCTTGGCGAGAATGTGATCTGGATGAACCGGTAAGTAGATCATATTGAAATTTGTCACTTCAATTTGAACTGGATTTTAATATTTATCATCATAGCTTGTGGAATAGGACCAACAAGAAGGTCCAATGAAACTTATCAAAATGCTGTCCATTCCTGATATACTATACCAAACCGACCAACTCTTCAGCCTGGTGACGCATGACACATTTTGACCATCTCTTCGGCTCTTCGAGGGTGCCTGGGATGTGTGACGAAGAGACAAAACTCTTCATCTGGGGGGAGAAAATTTTGGTTTTTTTACCATTTTTGGGGCCGTTTTTGGCTGTTCTTTTTTTTTTTTGGCCTGTCACCCTCTTCAGAGCCCTTGGTGATGCGTGACAAATAGGGAAATCTCTTCTCTTCAGCCGACTTTGTGACGCGTGACCGAAGAGTCGGTCGGTTTAGTACAGTACATCTCTATTTTTCCTATATGTATATCTCTATCAATGTGAATAAACTGCATGATTTTTGTCAGCACTAGCTCTTGTCAGATTGTGTAGAAAATACTTAGTACAGATCTTAATTCACAACTTCAAAATTCAAAATTGATTATTGGACTTGGAGTTTAGAATCCCTGAACCAAATGCTGACAAACTTCCATTGACATTAGAGCTCAATGATGAGGACTCTAGAAGATGCACCCCCAGAGGCAGATGCGCAACCCAGGGCTTGAGCTGCTTGCCCACCTGGTGCGTCCTGAGCAATGTGCTGAGTTGCTGGCTCTGACTCAACTATTTATAAATAAGGTTATTAAGGCCGGCAAGCAGCAAAGCCTGCTACCTTGTGTACAGAGTTGACTATTATTTTTTTTTTCTTTTTCCTTTTTTTTTTCATGAATAATGGGAGAGGCAATCTGTCATGGATTTTTAAGATATGATACAGAATACAAGCAAGGCTAATATTGTACAGGTGGGTTAGAAACACTTGCTGAACATGATGTCCTAGGCAAACCATGGGCACAATCACCATAACTGACTAACATAGGCAGCAAAACAAGAGAAGATGGCAAAGATGGTGAACAAAATGCTAACAAATAAAATCAATAAAACATTTTGAAAGAATGGACAAATGATGCACCCAACTCATCACCATGGTAGATTGGCAGGGAATCAACAAAGGATAAATCCAATGAAGACTCCATAGATACAGTTCTCCAGTCCAAACCCAGCAAAATCTCACAATCCTCCAAAAAGGGCTCAATAGAAAACTCGAGTATGCAAGTGGAAGCACCAGATGGAAAAGAAAAAGTTATAGCACAGCATGCAGTCAAGACAGTAGATGAAGCAGAGAAATTGCGAATGTCCAGATGCAACTGAAGAGAAGCCAACATGCAAGAGGGAAACACCTGCAAAGAATACCTGACCAGAACAGGCTGACCTTGAATCGCAAATGACATACTAGAGAAATTCAAAGGAAAAGAGTACAAAAGATGACCAATGATGTGCAAGCAAACTCATTTCAAGTATTTTCTGAATCTGACTTTTTCTGAGGGTGCTCATCCAAGCGTGGAGTAATTGATAAATTTTAGAACCATTACCACTTTACTGAATTTTGAATATGCATGGGTTTTTCCCCTTGCTTTTTGAGAACAAGTGTAAGTAAAAGTAAAGTAAACATCAAGAAACAGAAGAAAGACGTGAGAGCAACACATGTAATAAAGCTGTGCGGCATGGGAGATATATGATGTAGGGGCAAAATTTGCATTGGTCTGCCATTTTTTGAAAGTGAGGCAAATTCCGAGTCCACTACAAAACCCAACTACCTTAAAAGGTAGGGGAATTATATTATCATTATTTATCTCTGATTCTCAACCTTCACCAGTTCATCTGACTTCACTGTGCATCACCTCCCTTTTGAAACCAGGACTTGGGTCTTAATGAAAACCATCTTGGCTTAATCCTTGCAGCATTAGCTCAGCTCTACATCCAATACAGAAGCCTATTACCTCTATTTTTTTTCCTTTCCAAAATTCATTAACAACACACAGCCTGGATAAAAGCTTTCCTATTCTTCAACACTCAAGCACTCTGGAACAGGAATATAACTTTATATGCCAAGAGTAAGCCAGGTTGGCATAGAACCCTATCTCTCAAGATTATTATCCACTAATGACCCACCACCTGAGGATGTTATGCAGGAAATCAAAAAACTCATGGCTGCTCCTTTGCAAGCATTAGCTGAAGCTGACCAGAGAATTGCAGATCTCAAGGCCCAACTCCAAGTGGTCAAAGAAACCCATGAAAGGATCCAGAACACCCTCCACAAATACTGCACCATCATGTCCCCCATCCATTGACTCCCAATTGACATCCTTTCCGAAATCTTCTACCACTGCCTGCCCATGCACCAGAACTCCATTCCACAAGCTGACAAGGCCCCGCTCCTCCTCACATGTGTCTTGAGCAGATGGTGGTCTGTCACTCTGGCTTCTCCCTGGTTATGGGCCAAGCTTTATATCTCATTTTGCAATGATTATCATGCACCAATGCCCTTCCCACATACACTTCCAGGTTCAGTGCCTGGTGGAGGTGCACAAAGTGCAGAGGTGGATCTGCATCAGAAGAAAGCCTTCCAGGCCCTCACTCAGTGAGTGCAAGTTGTCAAAGACTGGCTTTGGCATTCAGGGATGTGTCCTCTGTCCATCTCCTTATCCTACATCAGCCAGCTCTGGGGCCCACATGATCTGGAAGGGAGCTATCACCCTGAAGACCCCACCACTCAACTCTTTCAAACCCTCCTCTTGCATACCCCCTATCTGCACTCACTGGAACTGATCATGCCTCTTGAAATATACCACCAACTTGACAAAGTCATGTCCTCATCCTCATCCTCTTTGTTGCCCTTGGAGGGTGTGGCAAATGTTCATGCAGACCTCTTGGCACTGCAAGTCTCGAGATCTCAGAATGAGTCTATATGAACAAGGCCTCTATCCACCTCAGGGCAGTGCTGCAGACACCTCACCCTTGAGTGTCCTCCCCCTGACATTATTCAGAGCTCTGGACTTGCAGTGCATGTCACTGGAAGGGTACTCAGCCAATGGGCTCTGGGTGCAGAAGCCTCTCCCATTTGCAGAAGGGGGAAAAAGATTGATGTACCTCTCCTGCCATCTCGCATATTTGCATGAGCAGTGTCTGGGAATTATGAGGGCATGTCCCAATCTTGTGTATGGGAGGTTCCATCTTGAACTTGTACATAATGGGAATACCAATGAGAATGGTGATTGGAGCTTCCACAGCAAAAGGGGAGGTATATTTCTGAATGTTGGAACAACAGCTGGCACAGCAATGCAGTGATGTGGATCGAGACCATGAGGCCACTGGAGGTGAAGAGGGGCCAGCACCTGACCCCACCACTGGGGATGCTGATGGTGATTTGGGAGACACCCATCCAGAGATTGGAAGGGGTGAGGCAGTCGATGCTGCTGCTTGGGCAATTCTCAATGCCAAGGTTGCACAACTGGACTGACTCACAGAGGAATGCCCAGGTCCAGTTGCCTTCTCCACTGATGATATCGCTCACTTGCTGGATGCCAGCCATCCTGCCACCCTCTCTCTCCCCAGCAGTCTCCTTGCAGTTGCCCCTCATCTCAAGGATCTCTCAGTCACATCTAATGCTGATCCTCACATCAAGGAAACCTGGAAACTCCAACATGCTCTCACTGCTGAAAGGATGCTGGACACCCTCATCAGCCTCCTCCAGCTTCAGCATCTGCCAGACCCAATTCCCCAGTCCATCTGGAAGGACATCACTAAGGATGCATTCATTGACTTTGAGAAGCTTCATGCATCCATGGATCAAGGGTACAACCATGATGACAAGGCCAAGGAGTTTGTTGGGGGTTTTAGCTTGGTCAAGAAGGACCAAGTTTCTGCAAAGAAGCCAATCAGAACAGAGTCAGAGTGGATTCATGTCTTCAGTGCTTGGAGCACTGGGGTCATCCTGGTCTATTTCCACTGCGCTGATGAGCTGGAAGGCTACCGGCAGTTTGTGTTGGATCTCTTCTGCACAGCCCCTTCTCAACCCCAGCTTGTGATCAGTTTCAAGGTTGAGGTTCAGGATAAATATGCGAAGAGTCCTTTCCATCTGGATGACCAGTGAAACACTAGTTCTTGCTTAAGGGTGAATGTAAGAGTAGAGCTCTTAGTTTAGCACACTAGTTATCATTCTACAACAACAACAACACCCTCTACTTCAAACTCAACTCTTGTCTTCGCAAACACCTCTATTGAGACAAGCTCTAGGTAAAGTTGTTTGGAGGCATGGATAGATTTTAAGATCTTAGTGACTTGGTAGTCTTTTGGTTGGCTTTTAACTGGGGTGCTTTGATTTAACTGTCTGTGCTAAACATAGTAGAGTATCTTAGCAAGTTCTGACCCTTTTACAAAATGAAATGAAATGAGGGTTCTCAATGCAAATGGCTTTCAATGAAATGAAATGAAACAGGCCACAACTTCAATTGATTTCAATGAAATGAAATGGAACAATCAATTATCTGGTTTTAATCACTGAGGTACTCCTCCTGAATGTGTCTGTGCTATTATCTGTGCTCTACGGGGTGGACTGCCTCCCTATTCTACTGGTTTTCTACAGCTTTTATACCTATGAGAGAGTCTCTATTATTAGTGCATAAAACTGCTGGGTGTACTCTATCCCTACTCAGCAGGTCCATGCCTAATTCAGCACCCTATTTTACTAATGTACTTTTGAGTGATGGGGGGAATTGTCCACTCAGTTAGGTCCAATTAATTTGGCTGGTGGTCTTATCATCAGGATAATGATGTGCTATTTAGTCTAGATGCTAGGCCTCAAGCTATTGCACCATTGTGGTGCCAGGCCAGTGGGTGGACTATCTCCCACTTAAGCCATATCTATTATTGGAAGGATTGCTCCTGGGAACGTGCCTACAGTTTCTGCACTAATCACCATATTTCCTTATGCAAGCTATTTAGATATTTTTGGGCTACCTCCATATTTAGAGGTTTGCACTATTATCAGGTCTTGGGTACCATCACATATCAGCAATGCCCTCTTGATAGTTAATGACTTGAGTGTATTATTAGGTCCCATTTAGATCTTTGGTAACCCTTGTTATAGGCACCTCTGAGCTTACTGAATAGACCTAGTCCTAGATCATTACTCAGTTACTACCATCGCGCTATTGGTAGTAGTTTCATAATAGACACTCTGTCTTTAGTTGGCCAGTATGAGGTCATACTGCCTACTCTTAATACCCTTGTATTAGGTGTGTTATCTGGGATCATTAATGATATATTTAGTGCATAAATATAGTAAAATCACGAAATTCATAGGTAACTGGGTAGGTACCCTATCACTGGACTGAACTCAACATTCCATTTATGGTTTTCTTGTCTCAGGCAAACAGCCCACACTCCGGTGTTGGGGTGAAGAGGGCTGCGCCATCTCTGCCTCAGCCTGTGAAGTGGTCAATGGTTATCTGCCAGAATTGGAACCTGGGGTGGTGTGAGGACCCTTGCAAGAATAGGTGCAAGCATGGGTATTACAGTGAATGTAGTGGACAACACAGGGCCAAGGACAAAGCCACCTGCCTCATCCTACTCCAAGCTAAGTGATGAGCAGGTGAAGGAAGCAGTTCTCAAGAAGGCAGCTCAGGCACAGACTGGGCCTAAGTCTCTGTCTTCATCTTCAGGAGTCAAGTGGAAAGCAGAGCCCTTACTCAATTGCCCTCACTTCCATCATTGATTTCTTTGGTCTGATTCATCTTCACCTACTCTCTCTCCAGCTGCACTTTACACCAAAACTGCTGCTCCCCTTCCTTTCCTGCAATCTCACCTGCTCAATGATCCTTCCATTCAGGCCTCGCTGGAGGCCATGGAGGGGTACATCAAGGTTGACACCCCTTTTGATGTTGACAAGCTTGAAGCCATGCTTCATGACCATCCAAACCAGCCATTTGTGCATTCAGTCCTGTGTGGCTTGTGGGAGGGCTTCTGGCCCTTTGACAAAGAAGAATGGAAGGAGGAATGCACTTTGACTTCAAACTATGCCACTGAAGAGGAGGACCTCGAGGCTATCAGAACCTTCCAAGACAAGGAATATGCTGGTGATCACTGGTCTCCTGAACTCCCCATCTCCGACTTACTGCCAGGCATGAAGCTGTCCCCCATGTTTGTGGTGTGGCAGAAGGAGAAAGCCCATGTCATTACTGACCATAGCAGGTCTGGGATAAACAATGAGATCCCCAAGGCCAAGGCTAAGGTGTGGTATGATGATATGCACAATTTTGGGCAGGCTCTCCGGGAGGCACAGAAGGCTTTTCCAGGTCACTCTTTTGTTATGTTCAAGTCAGATGTTGCATCCACCTTTCTTAATCTCCCTGCACATCTGCTGTGGCAATTGCATCAGGTTGTCACAGTTGATGGGAGACTTCACATTATGCAGCATTTGGTATTTGGCAATCGGGCTTCACCTAGGATTTGGTGCATAGTTTCAGGCCTGCCCTGCTGGTTGGTGATCAGGAAGTTAGATCTTACTTGCCTTTTTGTATATATGGATGACTTCTTTGGTTGGGATTTTGCTGACAACCTTGTCTTCTTTTGAGGCAAGCTTTGTCCATGCTGCCAAGTACAGCTTCTCCTGTTTTGGGAATCAATTTGGTGTCCCTTTGAAGACAAGAAGCAGGAGCATGGAGAAGTGTTGAAGATCATTGGGTTCTGGGTTGATGCTAACAATGGATCCCTGTCTCTCTCTCCCTTCTCTGTTGATGACATTCTGGACAAGATTAAGTCTTTCCTTGCCACTCCTGGGTGTAAGCCCCTCTTGCGAGACTGGCAGTGCCTTGGTGGCCATATCAACTGGCTCCTCAATGTCTTGCCCTGGGGTCGACCTGCCATCACTGAGCTTTATCAGAAGACAAGCAGGAAGTGTCATCCCTTATCTGGCATTCCAATCAATGCCCAGGTTATCTCTGACCTCTCCTGGCTGGCCTCTGTCATCCCCAAGGCAATTGGCATTCATTTTGTTGATGATGGCATGTGGCCCAACAGTGAGGCTGACATGGTTATCTGGATAGATGCTAGTTTGAAGTTGGGCCTTGCCTTCATATTTTTGAATCAAGCTTTTGTCTACCCATTGGCTGCCTATCTGCCAGAGGTCAAGGTCAAGATCTTCTTCTTGGAGATGGTGGCTATTTTGTCTGCTATTCACTATGTGGCTTCTCTGTCTAGGCTGCCTTGTAGGCTTCTTATCCATACTGACAGCCTCAATTCTGTGGCTGTTTTCAACTCTTTACAGGCTTCTGAAGCTCTCCACAATGGGCCCCTGTTGGCTGCCACTGGTGTGGTCTTGGAGTCTGGCATTGACCTCCATGTCAGACACATTCCCAGCAAACTCAACATCCATGCAGACATGCTTTCACATCTCCTTTTTGAGGAGTATCATTTGAAATACCCTGCTGATCGCATCCGCCTTTTCTCCCCACCAAGGGACCTTCTGCTGGCATGATGGAGGGAGTCCTTTTGAGTGCCCTTGGTGGGCCCTCTGTTCCTCAGAGGGTCTGCCACCCCATGCCCCTTGCCAATCTCGATAAGCATGCTCTTCATCTTCAAGTTAGTGCTATTGAGAAGTCCACAGTGCAGGGGTATGCTATGGGTATGAGGGATTACATTGCTTTTTGTGTTGCCCACTCTCTGCCCCTTGACCCTACCCCCTCGACCCTCTCACGGTATATTGCCTATACTTTTAAGTTCATTGCTTTGGGTCTGAAGTATTTGACTGGGGTTCATCACTTCTTGATTGATCTTTACCCACATTTCAATGCCAGTCAGTCACATCCTCTCATTCAGTCAACCATTTGGGGTTCCAAGAAGGTTTGTGCAGATGGTGTGCAGTGCAAGCTGCCTCTTCATCTCTCTCACCTCAAGGCCTTCCTTGAAGTGGCTGCCTCTTCCAAATCTTATGATGATCTTCTTTTCATCACCATTCTTTCATGTTGTTTCTATGCATGTCACAGGTCAGGGGAGCTTATTCAGAAGAACAGCAAGAGCCTTTTTGACTGGCAGAAGATCATCAAGCACTCCTCTCTCACCTTTCCAGGCCACCGTGCTCAGTATCACCTGCCTTATCATAAGGATGATCCATTTTACAGGGGAACTGAAATTTTTTTCACCCCTTAGTCAGTTGCTGACCCTGTCACCCTCCTTCATCAATATGTTGGCCTGTGCAACATGCTGCATGGTGCTCATCCAGCCCTCTTCTTATGTAGGGATGGTTCTCATCCTTCTTACTCCTGGTTTGATGCTCACTTTTTGCCATCCTGGGCCATGAGTTTGGTGGCCATTCACCCGGGCCAGTGGTGCAACCTTTTATGCCAATTTGGGCCTTCTGAAGGATATCATTCAGGCCATTGGTCATTGGTCCTCTCAGGCTTGGAAGATTATATTCAGGAAAACCCTGCTATCCATGCTGAACAGCAGCTGGCCATTCTCAGGCTCCACCTTCCTCCTTGATCTCTCTCATGGCTCCTCGCTCTCCATCTTCTTTCACCTCCACCACCCCTCAGCAACATCTTCAGCTCCTTATAGCTTACCTCTCCTTGCCTATCTATATTTTGGGATCCATGGTCCAGATCTCTGTTTTTGCTACTCCACATTTATCTGAGCAGTGCAGCAGAGGTCATCATAAAGCAGATTCCATAGGTAGGGAGTCTTTTTGTAGGCCTCTGCACTTACTCAGCCCCATTATGAGCTCCGCTCACTTCTTCTTGAGCCCTGCTCATTCAGTTGGTGCCAATTTTCAGCTCAGTGCTACAGCGTAGCAGATGCTGAGTTGAAAAAGTTTTGGTTATCAATTTTCACCTTGTGCTGCCTCTTGTCTTCAGACTACGTCTTCGACATCAGCACAGGTATGTGCTCCATGCTCCTCCTCAGTTCTCCTCACTGATTACACCAAATGAACAGTGATTTACTCTAGGCTTTACCTAATTACTTTAATTCTCTTTTAATCACTTTCATTTGGTCAGTTACTCATCAGGACTCTGTTCTATTTTCTTCTTACTCATTTTTACTTCACAGACCTTTTGTCTTGAAGACAGTAAGAAGACCTTCTTCTATATTATTCTTTGTTCTTATTTCTTGTAGATCATCTCATTCTTTTGAGATCTTTATTTCACCCTCCCACCTCTGCCTGTTTTATTTTTATTTCTGCTTGTTTAGTTTCCTTTACATACTGTGTATCTAGTTTAGCTTACCTCTCCTCACCTCTTGGGTTGTACTACCCAGTCTCCATCCCTTGACTATGTACATTTGCTGTGATTGACACCCAAGGGGATGATGAGAGTGGAGGCTCCCAGTCTTTCCAATTTTTTGCATCTATCGATGCACCTAATCTATATTGGATAGACTACCAGGCACCATACTATAGGAGTGCATTCCCTTCCACTTCCACCTCCACACCCACCTCCACACCCACAGTCACACACCCTCTCATTCTACTTCTCAATTCCACCCTAGGCCTCTGCAAACTCACAGTGGACCCATACAGCTTCTCATGCATGCTGCAAAGCACCACTCTCCACAAGGCCCTCTGCATCATCAGCCCTACATTACACCATCTCATCATTGGTGAGGAAGCACCATTAAGGATCTCGAGGAGGTCAAAGGCATTTGATCAGGTGGCTGGGTATGGTGGGAAGGTCAATTTTCAGTTCTTGATTGTGGGTTCTGAAGAGGGGGAGAGGGAGGTGTTACTCCCTCACCTTGATCCTCTGGAGATATCTACAGGACAGATTATGGATGATGTGCTTTTGAGGATTCTTATGAATCATTTGGATGCTTCTTGCCCCTCTTCCTCATTTTCTGCCATCTCCACCACCACCACCACTTCCCCTTGCACAAAAATGAGCAAGAATAGGCATTTAGAAAGACCAAATCCAAATCCAAAACTACACAGGCTCAACAGCTGTGCCCCACTCAAACTTATCTGTGTTTATTTCCCCACCCCAAGGGACTGAATAGTAATTGCCAGGCCAAGCCAAAATAGGCCAGGCCAAGCTGGGCCCTGAGGTTTGGCCTGGGAGGGCTTTTGGCCCAGCCCAGCATTTCTGAAAGCCAAAGCCAAGGGCCTGAGCCCTGGCTTTTGAGTGGTGACTGAGCCAAAAAAAAAGTGTTACAAAGGGTCAAATTTTGAACATTTCAATGAAGGTTCAATGAATATTCATTTTAAAACTCAGTTTAAAATCCATGATGGCTTGCCAGATCCATTTGTGAACCTCAGGGATGTCTGGCTGAGTTTCAATTTTGATCAAAACCTTCATCACTGTAATCTCGAGCACATTTCAAGCTGTGTAAGGCTCAACATCCTTGAGTAATTCTCAGATACTTTGTAGTTAGTGTTTAAATGCATTAATATAATATATTCATTAATTTTAATACAATATTTCCATGCATATGCCAAAAGCCCCAGCCTGGGCCAAAGCCAGGCCAAGCCAAGCCCAATTTTTGACTTTTGGCTGGGTAGCCAGTCCACACAAAGTTTAGTCAGCATTCCCACCCTTGGAAATTGCATGTAGACAGATGATGCCAATCAAAAGCTGTCAGTTGAATGTCAACTGCAAGGATTGACAGAAGCTCCTATGACTTCTGCTAGATCTCTATTGATATATGCAATTCACAATTGTGATGTAATACCCACTGTCCCCTTAACCATCACTGGGGACTTGGAGAATCCCTTCTTTCCACATTTATTATGTGCTACAAGTTGTTGCTACCTCATTAATGACAGCCAGGCACCTTTCAGAAGAATGTGAGCAGATGTCGAAGCTCCTTGACCATTCCTACCTAATAGCTCCTTTAGAGGAATTTCTACTACTAAACGACACCTCTTTTCATCTTTCCTTGTCATTCACATCAACTTTCAAGCAACAACTGCCTTATATGATGTGCAATGCAGCTCGTTTCAAGCCTAGGCCCTGAAGTTGGAAGCAACTCATATGATTTTTACTTTTTAAGACTGGAATGAGGAGTTCTGACACTCAAATCTGGCATCTGCGAGCAGTACATGTGTGTGTTCTGGCATTCATCTCTGTGCCCTTAGCTCAGGAATGGGAATTGGTGTGCTTCCAAAGACTGGTGGCTTGGTTGCACTTGTAGACCCTCAGGATTATAGGGATCTGGACTGTCTGAAGGGTCAAATCATTTGTCTTTCTAAGTCCCTGGATGCACCCTAAGCAGCCTCACTCTGTCACTTGAAATTTCCTGTGGTGACTTGCTTTTTCCTTCTGAGACTTGTGAGGGAGCTATGGTGAATGATCAGGTATGCTGTCCATTCCTTAAATCATTCCTATTCTATCACTCAAACTTGTGGCTATGTTTAGGTCTCAATCTCATCTAATAGTAAGGTATGGCACTATATTTCTTACTCTGAATGCAATTGTTCAAACAGTTTTAGGTCCAGACACAGTATTTGGTTCTTACACCCATGCAGGTTGAGGCTGTCTCCCTGCTGTACTGCCATGATTCACGCCACAACTACCATTCTTACATGAAAGGTGACATGAACAATCAAAAGCATGCTCAAGCAGTGCTAGAGCAACTCGGTCTTGATACAGCATCTCATTCAGCTCTCGAGAGTAGATGGAGTGCTCAGTGGAGTACTCATTGGAGGGATGGACAAGAGCATCGCAGGTGCACCTTGTTCCAATGGTACTTCCTAGCCTGTGTCATAGGATCATGCTCCTGTAGTGCTATGGTGTCAATACTGATTTGGGTTTTGAAAGTGCATGTGGCTATGATCCTAAGACCAGACAAGAGCATGATCAGAAGAATCAAGAATATGCATCTGCAAAAGAATGGGAACGGCAAGTTCCCTTCGATTTCACTGGGTGCATTGCCCATGTTAAAGTCACTGAGCACTGTAGTGATGGCGAAGTGACTCAAATAACTGGCTGTTTTTCTCATAATCCGGAGTGCCAGTCAGCTACTTTGAAATGTCTTCTGGCTGTCCCTCTCCATGATCATGTGTACCAAGTTGTGCTTGAACAACTAGAAGGTGGTGCAAGGTATGATACCAATCTGCTTGCCCTCTTTCATGGTTTTCTGATACTATACAAGTATTACAGCAATTCAGGCTCATAACCATGAAATGATAGAGAAGAAACAGTATCATGGCATGTGGGATTGGGATCCAAAAACAGCCAATGTTCAATATCATCTACTTCCAACAGATAATATGACACTGTACTGCAAATTCAGTTGCCAGCTTGGTGTTGATCCCCGGAAAGAGCCTCAGTATAACATTGATGACTGGCTTAATCCGACATTGCCTGACTACTGCCCTGAAATTGCTGATGCTATTTTCCACTATATGGCTCAGAGTGAAGCTGGGGATTGCTTCAAAGTATGCATTTCAACATCAGAGATGAAGGAAGCTGCCTGGAAATATGCTCACCACTCACAACTCATCTTGGATGGCACCTTTGGCATTTGTACATCCTGTCTTCTTCTCTTCATTGCGCTTGCTCATGATGAACATGGAAAAGGAGTACCAATTGCATTTTTTCTGTTCTCAGCACCAACTGGCAACCAAGCAACACACGCCAGTTACAATATGGTGATCCTGGAAGAGCTAATCTCAAAATGGAAAAGCTATCTTGGAAAACATCCTCCTACTTTGGAGCCTTTCACCCCTTATGTCACCATTACAGATACAGATACCAAAGAGCGCAGTGCTCTGTTGAGAGTTTGGCATTCAATCTGTCTCCTCCTTTGTAAATTTCACCTCTGGCAGTGCTGGACCAATCACCGAAAGTCAGTTCTGAGGGGGAAATGCAATGAATACTGGAAAGATCGGGTAATGAATGCATTGCCCAACCTTGAAGTCCAGTAAGTACTGATTGATACATAGAATCCTAAGCTTTAAGTTATGTAACATGATTGTCTCCTGATCTAGGCTTATATCGACATCTGACCATCCTTCGGCACTAGCACTAGTATCCCAACAGCATGCTATTTTCATTCAAATGTCAGAAGACCCAAAGGCAGATTCTTGTCTTCCTGCAAAGGGCAGTATCAAGCATTTAGACTATCTTCTGGTGCAGTGGATGCCGTCTGAGCTGTGGCAAAGCTGGTCTGAATGGGGCCATATAAAGGCCTCAGCACTCCTTCAAATACCCATCAAGGGAGTAATTCTGACCACCAATCAATGCTGAGCAGCTCATTGCATACTCTCTTTTCTACATCTGGAAACTCAACAATGATGCATACTTTGGCAAATGTTATTCTAGTGCTCCTCTTCAATATGTTGTCCTGATGCCAGAGATTTATGACATCCACATTTGGCATTCAGGAATTGCCCAGTGCAGCTGTCAGGACTTTGTATCATGAGGTGGAGCATGTAAACATCTTCGTGGAACCCAGCTCTTAATTGAAGGTTGGATCACAGCTGGCCAGGAATCACCCTTTGTTTTTCCCAAGACTCATTCTGAAGCCCAGAATATCATGGGCCATGTAGCTCAGTCCATTCCCCTTGTTGCTCCACCACATCTATGTTCACAACCACATGTTTCATTTGACCCCATTACCATCCAGTCCCTCAGAAATGATAAGACAACCTTAGATGAGGATGGCGACAATGGCAATGAAGAAAATCTTGACAGTCAAGATGATAGCAAGTCTGAAGACACTGGCAGCGAGCACCTGGATGCTACAGCAAATTACCATCAAATTGCAATTGATGGTCAAATTCAAAACCAGATAGAATATGACATCAAACATCTCCTGCCCACTCTTCATGGAATAGCAAATCTACTCTCTGATTCACCAAGTCTCACACCAACTCTAGCTCTGGAAGAATTTTTCAAAGTAGTGTCGAAACTCCAGTCCAGACTCACTTCCTTCAATTCAACAGTTGAAATGCCAACCCCGAATCAAGCAGTACCCATCCCATTCACAGGACTGCATGTACCAGTGGACAAGAATTCAGAATCAAAGCACAATCCCAGAAAGCATCCCAACCTACTGCAACCACCATCACCAGAAAAGTGCCAGAAAAGAAAGGATTCCCATGTGCCCTTCTAGATATGGCTGTAATCAATATTGTACTATGTACAATCTATGACTATGATCTTAACATTGATTGAGACTTGACTGACTTGGCAATGGAAAGCTGGCTCAAGACAAGTATGTTTATTTTCAAACAAGTGGACAAAGGTTCACATACACTGTACATGATGTATATGTTATCTAGATTTGAGAGATGGTTTTTCTGCAAACATGGTCCATAGCAAGACAGATACATGCAATGGCAATCTAACTACTTGTCAGCACATGTAATTATGTGGGAACGAAGCTTGGTAGCAGTATAGTAGACACTGCATTTGTCACAACACTCAACAAGGCCCAGTATGTCAGATGTGTAGATGCCAGTCTCAAGCAAGCGAGCAAGGGCAGCACCCTCCCTTGTAAACCTATCAGATCACACCAAAAGACATGAATTAATGATGTCCAGTACACTTTACAGATGCCTGATGCACCCAAGCATCATACCCCAAACAAATCTCACCCGACATACAATCCCTGTACGCTAACCGAACACGAAATATGAAACTGATGAGGAAAAGAACTCATTAAATGATTTACTCACACTCAAATCGTACCAGTTGCCAGGCAACTGGGTACACAAAAGAAAGATATCAAGACAGCAAGTATGACAACTAGTACAGAAGTTGCAGTACTCTGACACTCGACCAAGATTGGAGGGGCTCTAAACAGCAGCAGGGCTGCTGGGCTCACGCGGGGAGCGAGCACTGGTGGTGCACCTCGCGGAGTGCAAGGGTCATCCATGGGCAAGACATAGTGGAATGGCCAGGGGCCGGAGGGGTATTGTACAGAAACCTTGTAAAGTCAATTATAGGGCTTCACCCTCGGAGACTATAACATCACAAAAAAAAAAAAAAAAAAAAAAAAAACCTATCAGATCCAGCTTGCTCACTGGAGAGAAGGGAAGGACCAGCAATGGCATTTGAAGACCCTGAGGTGGCCTCTCCAGCAGCCATGCCAATGAGAACTTCTGAGGGGTGGACCTTTTTGCATACAATCCTAGTCCATGCTTTGCTGTGGGTGAACAGTGGGGCTGAGACATGGCCAAAAAACTCATCACCATCATCTTCACCCTGAGTATGAGCACCAGCCTGTCGGAAGTGAGAATAAGGAAACCCTGAGGCAGATAAGCTCAGACCTGAGTAAAGCTTTAGCATGATGGGTCAGCCAGCATAGAGAAGCATATAACAATGTACCATGTCGAGAGACTTGAGCAGTAGAAAGCTGCCACATTGCCAAAGGTGCACCAGCCAGTTGAATGACCCCTGGATAATCAATTAGATGTTCTCTGCAAAAGCCCCTGAAGTAGGGGCCCCGGACTGCAGCAGCATCATGGAGAAAGTTGGAAACAATGGTGCCCATTGAAGGCAAGGTACTGCTTGCTAAAATGTGAGCAGTCAGCAAATGAATGATCAAGTCAGAATGCAGTACACTTACCAGTGGTCAGGAGGTTTGGATAACTTGAGAAGTGAATGACAGTATTTTGGAGTCACATCAAATTTACTGTAGGTGATTATAAGCATGGCAATCAGTCTGATAGAGGAATACTCACATGATAAATTGCAAACTGAGGGAAATGTATGGCAAAACATGAAGACATCTCCATTGAGAGCCTTGACAATCCAACTGGACAGAGAATCTTCCTCTGTCAAACTGCAAAAGCATGGCCAGTGGAGGCCATGAGAGTAGAGCCAGTTCTTGATACCAGAGGGCATGATAGGCCTTCCCTCAGTGGTCGTTGGCCTGACAATATGAAGTAAAGCTGGATAAGAATGCATTGAGCAAGTACTTACCAGGCAATCTCTACATGCTGACCAGCAGTTGGACTGTAGATGACCAGCTCGCTACTCAAGCATTGGAAAAAGGCGCAGTCAGTGTATGGGTCAGCAAGGATACCATGATGAACAAGATCCTGCCTTGGCATTGAGGCAAATGTGTGCAACAACAGGGGGATGAGTGCTAGGCAAGAGCTATTTTTTGGAGCAATTCAAGTAGTAATAAAGATTTGGAACCTACAATTTGTCCCAATAGCAGACATTGATGCACAATTTTGAATTCCCTGCTTGAAACACTGCTAATTAGGACTTATTGGGTAGAAGTAAAGACCCTAACAAATTTTCCAAGCTTCATTTGCTTGTAAACTCACCTGAATTGCCTCATAAATCAGTAATTTTACCAGAGCTGCAACTCAAAGAATCACTGAGACAGTAAGATAGGCAACATGTCAGGGATTCTCAGAGGCAGACACCCAAGTTCAATGGCAGCAGGATTCGCAAATTTGACAAAGACATCATTGTGACAGGAATGCATGTAATAATGACCTGAAGGGACAGAACAAATCGTGATGACATCGTGATGAGATCTTAGGGAGAAGAGAAGAGAGACATGATGATGGACAGGATGATCAGGAAGAGGACGCTTCGATGATGCCAATGTGAATAAAATGAAATGATGGAAGGTCGCAAACCATGGGATGCTTATGTAAACTTTGTGTGGACTGGGTTTTCCTTTTGGCCTGGCTCAAGGTTTGGGAAGGCCAAAGCCAGCTCAAGCCAAGCCAAAGCCGGGGCTTTCAGGCCAAGCCAGAGCCGGCACATCACTAGGACTGAATATCAAAGAGGCATTGGAGGAATATTGGCATCATCATTGTTGTGATCATAGGCATATATGCTGACATTCTGCTGATGTTGGTGCTGCTGATTCTGATGCTGCTGTCAGTGCTGGTGCTGATGCTGGCAGTGTTGTTGTTGCTGGTGGTGGTGGTCCTGCTCTTGGTCCTGGTGGTATTGGTGCTGATGCTGGAGACTCAGATGACCATGATTATGACTATGCCTATGACAGTGATTGCACTGCAAGCACAAAGTTGGAGTTGGAGTATGACATCACAGTGAGTATTGGAAACAGTAACTTGCATGGTGTATTGATATGAATTTGGAGAGATCTTCAGTGGTGAGGGTTCTGGAGAAGAAGGTTAGATTGGACTGTATTGTTTTTGTTCTTGTTTGTGTTTTGTAAACTTGTACATGGTCAACTTTCAAGACCATAGCTGCTGGATACTTAATAAATTATTAGTAAAGTAACTAATTTTTTTTTTTGATAATTATGGTGGCGTACTGTGACTTGGAAATTCTGGTGGATGTTTTCCTGTTTTCCTGTGTCAGTTGGACCCCAGTTTAAACCTCAAGGCGTCAAGCTTCAAGTTTTCAGCTTGAAAACAGACGCGACGCGTCGGACGCGTTCAATTATCACGTGACTCATGGCGCGCCCTTGACAATGCATCGGAACCTATTTATCTTGTTCAACTGTAACCATCTCCTTGGATCCTTTACCATCTTGTTCTCTCCTTTATTCCCAGGTCTTGTAAAAGAAATTCCTTGCCTGGCAGCGACAGCTTAATCCTTCGCTCTACTCTCAAAGCACGCCTAGCGTTTGTAGAACGAGCCTTTACCTTCGGTTCTGTTTCTTGAACTAAATTCAAATTCAAGAATCAAAAGTTTACTAACATCACTTGTGCAGATGCAGCCACATCCGCTAGAAAAGCCCTCCTCCTCCCCCTCGACGCTCAAGAACGCGGGAATATTTATCCAGAACGCGTGTCTCCAGCATCGATATATCCGCTCCAAGGATTTATCTAATATCGTCGAGAGGCCAGAAAGACTGAGAGCTGTCCATGTTGGATTAGCAGCTGCTATCGCACGGCTTGAGGGATCCTTTGGCTCGGGTTCATCTAGGAATCTGGAGGCTCCAAGCCCTGAGGCGATAGCTACCGCTGCTGCGACTCCGAATGCGGACGATACGGAGGACTTGGTGGAGGTGATGGAAAAAATGAAGCTCGATTCTTCACATTCTGGACCCTCTTCTAGTCCAAGTTCAAATATCGCCACAGCCACCACGAGTTCTATTGAATTCAAGCCACCCATAATGCTTATCCAGACCCAAGCAACGCTCAACATCCTTTCACACCCCGCCGTCAAATTCGTGCATGGGGATATCGACGGGGACGTCTACCTCGAGAATCTGGCCAAGTGGGTTAGGGAGAGCCGGGAGAAGATTGGGAAGGGGGAGTCGGAGATCCCGGAGGGGTTGGCGCAGGGAGATTTGTATTGTGGGTTATCTTTCGTTTCTTTTTCCTTCTTCTTTTGTTGCTGGTTCGAATTACCTATGTTGACTACGGTGTTTTTTTGACATAGTATGTCCGGAATCTTTGAATGCGATTCAAGGTGCTGCTGCGACGGTGTGCGAAGCCGTGGATCGCGTTATTTCTTCAAGTTTAATATCTTCGAGTTCAGCCGCAACCTCATCTTCAACCTCAACCTCATCTTCATCTTCACATTCATCTTCAACCCCGACTTCAGCTCCACCTCTCCATCGGGCATTCGTAGCCATCCGTCCGCCTGGGCACCACTGTGGCGAGGATACCCCCTCTGGATTTTGTTTCCTAAACAATGTAGCGATTGGAGCCGCACATGGTGAGTATTTCTCTCTGAGCTGTTCGCGGTAGGAATCTGTTTAGTGACACTCTGTTGTTGGCAGCGCATCTCCAGCATGGGATCAAGAGGATCGTCATTTTTGATATTGATTTACATCACGGTAAGTGTGGTACATTTTACATTGTATGTGTGGTGCAGATATCTCCTGTTATTGACGCTGTGTTTTCTGTGTCCAGGCAACGGAACCCAATCCATTGTATGGCAGATCAACGAAGAGACGTACCGCCAGACACTGGAAAGCGAAGGTGGGAGTCCGAACCAGGCGACAGGCCCAAAGGTGTATTATGGGTCGTTACATGATATTCTGTCGTACCCCTGTGAGGTATTTGAAATTTGCCTCTCTTCGGTCTAATGCTCTGCTGACGATTTTCATTCCTTCTATCCTCTCTTTTCTTTCCTCTGAATTCTCAATAGGACGGCAAACCTAACCTAGTCCAAGCGGCCTCCGTGTCCATTCACGGCTCGCATGGCCAGTACATCGAGAATGTCCACCTAAAGACGTATACATCTGAAGAACACTTCTGGGAAGTATTGTACAAGGAGGAGTATAGCCGGCTCCTGGCGAAAGCTAAAGACTTCATGGAGAAGACGGGTGGGGAGGGTGAGGATGTATTGGTGTTTATCAGGTATCTATCACTATTGTCCCCCGAACTCATTGGATGACACGACAACAATGTTTTCTTTCTTTGCGTGAATAGTTGCGGCATGGACGCCTGCGAACATGAATACCCCTCCATGTCACGGCATAACAGAAAGGTGCCCGTGTCGTTCTACCACCGCTTCGCACGCGATGCGTGTGCATTTGCGGATCGCTATGCAAAAGGGAGGCTGGTGAGTGTCCTGGAGGGGGGCTATAGCGATCGGGCGTTGATGAGCGGTGCGATGGCCCATGTGTGTGGGCTGGTTGAGGTTGATGGCTATGGGGCCAATGTCGATGAGGCGTGGTGGAGTGTTGAGAATTTGGTCAAGGTATGATTTGATTATTTTTTCTCTTCGTCTAATAAATTAACTAAATGTGTGTCTGTGAATGTTTCTTTTACATAGCTCGAAGCAGCGACCAAAAACGTCGGGGCGGACGACCCTCCATTACTCCCAACTCCAATTCCAATTCCACTCAACCTCTCGAATCATGGCTCGAACGTACACTAGCGATCTTCCATCCCTTGGAAGCGGCGCTCAACAATCTCTGGGCGTCATACCACGCTCGACTGTTCCTATCCCGCCTAGTGATCGGACGTTAAGAGATAGGAGCACGAAAGGGACAGGCTCCGGGAAGACGCACGCGCCTACGCCTGTGGGGTCGCCTTTGAGTGCGGCGGGGACTAGGAAAGGGCAGGCTAAGCCTGCTTCCACTGCTTCCGCATCAAGTTCGACAACAACAGCGACAGCGAAGAGGGTGGTCAAGATCAAACCTCCTCCCAGTTCTAGTACTAGTACCAGCGCTGTTGTTGCTGTGTCACTATCAAGAGGCGGCGATAGTCCCCTGACGAGCCCTGACCCCAGCTCGGATTCAAGTTCGAGCTTAAGTCCTACGGAGGATGAGGGTGAGGATGGGGATGGTGTGAAGAGGGTAAACGGCAATGGCGACAGTGAAACGAAGAAGGTGCCGAGGGTCATATTGAAGCTCGGGAAGCCACCAGGTGTGGCAGGCACTCCATGATGACTGAAGTATCCATATACTCGAGTGTGGGCTGCAGGTCTCGATTGTGGCCGTGGCGGACATTTGGATATTCGATCTCAACCCACATGACTGTTGATTGATAGATTGCATATGCTTTTTTATTTTAATTATTCCTTGTATTGATATACTGTACTAAACTGACCGACTCTTCGGTCACGCGTCACAGAGGCGGCCGAAGAGAAGAGATTTCCCTATTTGTCACGCGTCACTGAGGGCCCCGAAGAGGGTGACAGGGCAAAAAAAGAATGGCCAAAAATGGCCCCAAAAAGGTTAAAAAATTCAATTTTTTTCCTCGCTCTATCTATGCAGAGTTGTATGCAAATGGCAGTGATGAAATTCACCCATCCACGTTCTCTTCTTCATCAGCATGATCATGCCACCAATCATTGTCATAATGGACATTCTTTTTCCGTGTCCTCCTTGCTTGCATCAAAGAAGTTGATGCCGTTGTGTCAATTACCTCCTTGCCAACTGCCTCGATAACGGTTTTCTCAGCCTCTGCTGTTGAGACCAATCCTCCATCTTCTTCAGCAACATAGACTTCCTCCACATCTACCATGCCTGCATCCACAGCCATCTGAGTACCCTGCATCTCCTCCTGATAAGCCATCAACTCAGCTAGGGGAACATCGCTGTCATCCTCAGGAAGACTGTCAGAGGGAGCCACATCTTCAAATGCAATCTGGTCCTTGGAAAGGATGGGAACATTTGCTTGGGCACGTGGCTGCATGAGTTCAGCAAAAAACTCAGGATCAGTCTGAGGAAGCTTGTGCAAGGCATGGCAAGCTTCAAAGCTGGTCAAACTTTCATATGATAGGTTAAACTTTCTAGCAGCACACATCTGCCATGCCTTGATAGCAGTCAGTGAGATTTTCTTGGAGATTTCATTGAAACTTGAAGAGATTTACATACCTTTTTTACACTTTCTGGTTTGTTCAAAGTTTTGAAGGCTGTCCATAGCCAATGAACAGTGCAGTCATGAAGAACTCCCAATGTCATGTCCACCTTCATGTCACTGACAGCCTTCCCAGCTTTCAGTTGGCTGAGCACCTCTTGTATGACATCATTGTGGGCAGAGATTTTGAGTGAGTGTTTGAAGATTCACTGAAAACTGACATTGCAAGGTTGAAATAAACCAGCTAGACCAGCCGGAACAAAAAGAATGATAATGGTGTTATGGTGCACCATGATCCAGGTCAGAAACTCATCAGACTGATGGACCAACCAACAATTGATAAGCCAGAGTGACTTTTGATCCGTAGGAAGCCCAAGACAAACCTTAACAGCTTCAAAATGGGGGCAAGAATCTTATCAACAAAATTAGCATGGTTGGTTGCATTGACCAATACATAGATGTCTTCGATGACTCGAAGAGGAACTCAGCCCCAAGCGCCTCCTCCATACTCCTCGCATCTTTCTTAGGCAGCAATGCAGCTGTGGTACCTTTGTAAATAGCTTGAAATGGTAGCAGAATGCCATCATCAGTCAATGTGACCAGGATTGTAATGGCGTGCTTTTCTTCTGATCCAAGGGTGCTCACATGTGTTGACCCAATCTTTGCATATGTCATGTTTGCACCCTGAGCAAGTGTTATTTGGGTCTGATCACTATTGGCCATGAGTCCAATGGAATGTCTTCATTCTTCACGACATGAGTACCCAGAGAAAGCCTTTCAATAGGATCTGATCAGCATCCAGTGGGATTTTATGACCAGCATGAGTTGAGCATCAGATCATCCAGCCAAGAGAGTGATGAACAAACTTTCTCACAAAGGATTCAGAGCACTGGAACAGGGTGCCATCATGTGAAGGGGTGGTGAATATCTCGGGAACATAGTGTTGCAGATAGCCAATGAGGAGACCACAGATCATGGTACATGTAAGTTGTTGAAGGAACTCCTTGGTAACATCTGGGTAGGGTACCTTGGGATAGAATCAAGTTAACATTTGAAAGAGCATGTCTAATGTGTCAACCGACTTACCAGCATCCCAACATGAGTTGTAACTCCTCCTGGATGGTTCGCATCCTGAACACATTCCAAAGTCCTAGCTGACCATGCAGGTGGGTCTTTCTTCCTGTCAATCCATGCTCCCAGAGTTTGAGGTGCCAACTTTTCGAAAAGGATTGGGTCATGTTTCTTCAGCTCTCATACAATCTCTGCTGGGGACATCACAGCTTGCATCACTCCACCACTCTATCAATGATAGACCAGACCAATGGAGTTATCCAATTGGTCAGAATTGCTGCTTTGTATTGACAAACTTGTGGGTGGCCGACTTTGCCTCAATCCTTCTGAATTTCCTCCTTAAATGCATGGCAAGGTCAAGAGGCTTCTGCTACATTCAATTCCTGGTCTGAAGATTCACAGACAAGATGCAGCACCTAAAGAGAATATAGTCAGATAAGCCACATGAATCACATCAAATTTGCCCTTACTTTTGTTACTTTGAGCTTGCCATTGCTATCCTGACATCCAGCTTGAATATTCTTCTCCTTCTCATGTTTCTGCTGCTCACATTTCTGCCTGCAGCTAAGTCTGTCTTCCAATGCTTTGCCCAATCATGTTTCTCATCCTCATTCTCAAAAAGAATGCCAGCATTGATTTTGTCAAACCAATCATCCTATCATTTCCTACTCACCTTAGCTTCCTCAGCTGTAATGCCAGTCTTCACCCATCTTGAAAGATCTTGCTGCTTCAAAAGCTTGTGAGATGATGCCACAGATTTGGCATGTCCAAGAGACAGGGCTGGGGATACTGGTGCCAAGAAAGATGGTATTGGTGAGCATGGTGGGGTTTTGGAAGAAATCAGTGCAGCTGGAGGTGTGGAGGCAGAGGTGCAAAAGGTGGAGGTCCAGGCCATATATCTTTGAAAAAGAAAATGCCCTCATCTCCAGTGGGTTCCATTCTCATCATCATACAGTATCCCTGAGGGACATGTCCATCATCTAAAGCTATTCACTAGTAAGGAAGATGGAAATCAGTAATGAGGTAAAGAAAGAATGAAATGGACTCAACCACATTGTTGTCATCCTCCACAACTGCCATAAAAACAGAAAGATGTTCCTCGACCACGTGATTTGTAGGAACCAAAGGGAAGGATGATGATATGAAATGCTTGACTGCATTCATGGCCAGAATTCCACAGGAGAATATGTTACTTTGCCATGTAATGGGTAAGACATTGTAGATAATCACCTTTGATGTGGATGGACATCCACCAAGCAAAAGCATCCTGAACTTTCGGACACCTTGACATGCCAAGGGAGTCACCATATAGGATCTTCCACAATGGAACATCAATGGCGATGGCCACCCAATGATTTCCCCCAATATTGACAACCCCACACACTGCAGTCCACACCCTTCACTTCAGCTCATCTCCAACACCCCAGATATGGTGGTCCCATTTTGTGCTTGGGTTGTAGTCAGCTGGTGATGTGTGAATGTCGAGAAGATGCACGAGGAAATGAGGTCCAACCACCTGCATGTTGGGTTCAATTGTTCATGTGAAAGCTGGCAGCAGAGGAGGTTGAGTTGTTGGTCAATGTGGGTTGTCATTAACCATGCATTGGAGAGGTAGGTGGTGAGCACGACTTGGGGTTCTGGGTTTGAAAAGCCTTGGACAGGGCCCACCCACAGAATGGAAAGCAACAACCATTGAGCAGATTCACATAGATAATGGTGATCAGGTGATTCGATAAGATCCTCCATGCAGGCTGAGCCAGGCCTCAGCTTTCACCCATGGACCCTTCACAAAATGCCTGAGATGGGAAACTTCAAGCCAGAAACTTGGAATCCATAATGGAAAGTATCAGTTCATTGATTGGAGGTGAGCAAAAACTACAGATCTGGCATTCTGATGAGGTTTTCACAGCTCCTCTAGCAGACTTGATGGAGGGATGGGAAATTTTTTCAGCTCAGTGAGGATGTCTGCATTGGGTACATCGGGCTCTTGATTTGACCAGAATGACATCATTGATATCAGTGTATCTTGTACCTGACTTGGCAGCTGGTAGGTGAGAAATTGTGATACAGAAAGGTCGGGGTTGGGGAGAAGTGCAAGACAGATAGTTAGAGGGATTTCCTCCATAATGGAGGGATGCAAAGCTTGACTGATTGCTTTTTTTCTACCTATTTCCAGCTTACAATTTGTTATTTCATTATTTCAAATCATCTACCAAGGTGTCTGATCAGGCAAAGAGTTTTGCCTCTTCATCATGCATCTCAGGCACCCTCAAAGAGCTGAAGAGATGGTGGAAAAGTGTCATGCATCACCCAGCAGAAGAGTTGGTCAGTTTGGTACAGTACTGTACTATTTCGATCAATTTGGCCTAGAGTGTGACCTGTGACTGAGTGGACAAAATTTTGGCACTGGCCAGTCAGCATGTGTCCTGTGACTAGTGATGTGCCAGCTCTGGCCTGAAGCCAGAAGCTGGGCCAAGCCAAGCCTGACTTTTGGCTTTTGGCCTGGCTCAAGGTTTGGGAAAGCCAAAGCCAGGTCAAGCCAAGCCAAAGCTGGGGCTTTCAGGCCAAGCTGGAGCTGGCACATCACTACCTGTGACCAGCCAGAAAATTCAGCCATAGTACCAGTTCAAACAGTGTCACCTCATCTCAAAAAATCATTGGCACTTCAAAGGAAGAAGAAGCAGTGAAAGCAGAAGAAGGACCATCAGAGGATGTTGCATCTAGGTCTCTAAACATTGGAGGGGGTTGGCCTTAGGAAGATTATAAGTGATGCAAATCAAAGAAAAACATTGAGAATTACCATTGGAAGGATCATCCACTATGGTAATTGATTGAATAGAAGACCCAACAGTCACCATAATACTCAGTGCTGGGTCTTCTAGTGACACTAGTACTTGTTTTAGTGGGCCACCACTTCGCATGGCAGAATAATGCTTTTCCAGCTTCGCAAATAGTATTAGAATGCCTGTAATAGTATTAGACCATCTGTATATGATGATAAGTAAAGTTTAAATATATGCCCTTCAGAATAAAATAGAATGCACCTTGAACAGTGAATCTGATAGTACCTTGCACCCTTGTACAGTGTTTACCCACCTGCTCATTTGGTCATTGGCTGGTGTTCAGAGCAGAGGGAGACCAGATTGAGCAAGATTGGATGTTGCAGTCATCATTGTGCATGGGAATTGTGTGTGGGTTCCAACAAGCTTGGGTGTGCATCTGAATTTGGTGCCCAATCACCTTCCCAATTGGAACAGCACCAGCTATTCTTTCATTCTGCCACACTATGCTGTCCTTCTCACAATTATTGTTGCTTTACCCCTTTTGTGTATTTTAGCATATGCTGGTTACATTGGTAAGTTTGATGGTGTATTTTAGACAAGGCGAAGGGCCAGGATGACCAGAGGGTTCTTTCAACAGTATTCATGCTTCTTTCATGAGTATATATTCTAGTGTTTAAATTTTCTTTGAATTTTGACACAAAGTAGGATCAGGAAATGGAGGCAGTGGTGGAAGGGGCAGCAACATTGGATTGCACAACCACATGACTTACAACCATATTGTGGTCAACGGAGTCAGCAATGGTAAGGTTTTTTTATCACAATCATATTGTAATCTTTCTAATCAAGCAATTTATCATGCTATCCTTTCTTGGTATTGCTATCATGTTGATATGTGTCTGTAAAACATTTATAATTTAAAGATGCTATTCAACATATATCCAGGCAAATAGTCAAACTGAGAAGTGCATCAGAGCACTTAAAAACCACATCAAAAAGCTTGAGAATATTATAAGGGAAATCATAAATTAAGCAGTATCAGGTTGTTAAAATAAATCAGTATGTAGATTGTAGACATATTCACCCAAAAAAACACATTTTACAAATTGAAACTATTTGCAGTGCACTTGAATACCAATCAGGCTAAATGTCAAGACAGACATATGAAATGAGTTCAGTAGAGATGCATTTTTGCATTCCATGGTATAAGCAAACAGAATTGGGAAAAAAGCAATTCCATTGCAATTTGACTTTGCCAAACAAGCTGTGTACAGATGTTGGTGCTCATGTAGTTTACTCTGTTCACCTGATATATAAAGTACAGTAAATTCACTTGAGAATAAAAATTAGACCTGCATTGAATGTTCAGACCAAAATTGTTATGTAGGTGACTTTACCCAAAAGGCCTTATACAAATCTGGATAGATGCCTGATGTTAATTGTTACATAAGCAGCAGAGAGATGCTGCTTATATAAGAATAATTCTGTATACTAAATTAACTGTAATTATTTTAGTTATTTCAGTTAATTAGTATTATATAAGCAGCATCTCTGCTGCTTATATGATCAATGATCATCTTCATTATCTTCTGCATAATAATCCTCTTTAGGTGGTATATACAGTATATCAAATTTCAATCTTCTTGTGTTTTCAGCCAACTGAGGTCTGAAAGGAGGTGCACTTGTCCTTCCTCTCTGCACATCGATTTCATCTGAATGCCATCATGGAACCATACCATCCCAGTATGATTGAGCAGTCTTGCAGTAAAATGTCCCCCTCCTGAATATATAATTCCAGATAGTCCAGAGTCTCTAGTATACCTGTATTTGTTGTTAGCTAAGTTCTAAGCTAGGCAACATTTGGCCATCTGGGTTTACCTGCACAACCATCATCTCTGGGACATTTTCCACACTTACATACCTATAAAGTGTTTGTGTAGCTCTGTCTGATTCACTTGTAGGCACTTTTTATCAGTGTCCCAGTCAATTATTAGGGGAATGGCATCTGCAACACTGGACTGTTGTACAATCTTTCTATATATAGCATTGATATGAAGTTTCTGAAAAATGCAGATGGGTCTCATTGATGCCCGCAATGGAGACATTTTTCTGTGCATATACCATGAACATTTCTTCCAAACATAGATGTTATCAAAGAACTTATGTCACCATCTTCTGCACCCATAGGAAAGCTAACCTGGTCCATTGATATGTAAATCTTTTCTCACCAAATCTCGAGCCTGCTCTAGTGTAATGGCTTGACTTGTGACCATTTTGAATTGTTCACATAGTTTATCATATATTTGCTATATGTTAACAAGCATGCAGTCCAGCTGTGCAGACACTGATTCCAGACATTAAATAAAATTGTGAATAGAGTAATCATATGGACAGCTGTAGTTCACATTGTCCCAGACCAGACCTCTGGGGCAGACATCAATAGATACATTAGTCTGTCTCACATGCTTGGTCACTTGTATTTTTTCTTCTGTATTCTGTGCAAGTTTTGTTTATGCTTCTTTTTTTCTTATCAAAGTTGATGGCCATCAGTGTTGCAGTCATGTTATCCTTTTCATTCCACAAAAGCATTGTCTGATGGAGTATGAAGTTTTGGCTCAGCATCATCCCACCTCAGATGCATATGCCAATCCTGTCCTTGGCAGTCTGTCCTTTCCACTCCTGAAATTTCCTTATCAGGGGATTCTTATTAATCCCGAAACATGTCTGGGTAATTTATTCTTGTACCTGAGTAATGTAATTTCATTCAGTATCTCTAATTCTCTAAAACTCTTGGTGCAGATATCCATTTTTTTTTTCACAAACCTTGAGTAATCTTTTCTGCATTGAAACCCTGCATTATCAGAGTGCCACCACTGTAGCACTCCATAATAGGGATGTATAATAGATTGAAATGTCTTGCAGTGACCTAGATCAAATACATTGTACAGTCAAGTTTTTCCTTGACTAGCAAAGTCCATCATTGAGAATTCAGGAGTACTTGCACTTGTGTGCACTTGATTGATAAAGTACTGCCATCTGGCATACTGTATTTAACAGAGATGGTCATTTTTGGTATAAGCACAATGTTACATGGTAGACCAGGTATATTAACATCCTTAGGTGGATTCTGAAGCTTTACAAACAGGGTGTCAAGATGTTCCTTTCTGTTGAGACTGACTGAACTGTCCCATATGCATATGTGGCCTTCCTGGCCTTTTGTTATACATAACTCAGTAGCATCATTGTAACATCTCATTACTGGCATTCCAATACACAAAGATAGTTTCCCTGCTATATGATCACTGACACTTCTGAAGGGTCTGACTTCCACAGTATATCTTTTGTCCTATCTGAGAGCAATCTGATAGACTTCTTCTTGGTTTTGTTGTTTCTTCTTTTCCTGCAATGTGATATATCATCTGGATCTTCCCCTAGCAAATCATTAGAATAGAATTCCTTCAGTTCTTCACCTATATCATCAGTGAAGCATACACATCCAACATTGTTAATCTCATCCTTCTGTATATTCCATGCAGTAATGATGGGAACATTTCTAAAGTTTTTATTTTTTAGGAGTGATTCACCCTGCAGGTGTGTAACAATATGTGATCATAAGAACTCAATATTGAATTCTGTACAAGATGCATACTGCATGTTCTCTAGGGCTGTTCAGAACTTTGCATCATCCTTGTCTGACTTCATTGTCTCATATTCTGTTTCAATATTACCACAGTTGTGACTTGGTGCCACAATAACTTCCCAATTATAATCTCCTGATCTGTAGGGGACATGTTAGTGAGATCCTGTACAGATATGTTACTGTAGAGAGCAGGCTTTCCAACAGGTGGAAGCTGAGCAAAATCCCCAGCAAATATAATATTCATTCCTCCAAATGGTTTGTCATGCTTGTTAGTCAAATCAGCAAGTCTGTGTTTATCACATATAGCTCATTACAGCCAACCATTGAAACTTCACCTAAAAATATGTACTCTACACTAGCTAATTTGGAATGCAATTCATTAATAGTGTTGGCATTGACTTTCAAGACAGAACCTTCTTTCCCATCTGCCATGTGAATTCTGAGCAAGGAGTGATAAGTGGAACCACCCAATAGAGCAGCAGCCATGCCGGTAGGAGCTATGACTGTAAATCTATGGGATTCTTTTCTTCTATTAAACATTTTTATCACAGCTTTGATGACCTGGGATTTTCCAGTACCCCCCATACCCTCTAATTTCATTCTGAGCTGTTCTGGGGCCACAGAGGCTGCATGGTTTGCTATGATTCTGAATGCGCACTCTTGCTCTTTATTCAAATGAAACTCGCAATGATGTCATTTTAATAACATTACTGTGTTCTTTTTCAGATTTGAAGTGTGCCTAAGATATTCAGTGCCTACAATATTAACTTGATTGAATGTATAACCATCAGATTGAGATGAATTTCCTGCTTCATGCTGTTTACTGGTGCCTGCTCAATTACTTGTCTTTCTTTCAGTATAGAGTCTCTGCAATCTCTCACTACGTTTTTCCATGCACCTGATGAAAGTTTTGTTGTTGGTAGATCCTTCAACTTATCAATATTCTCCTCCACCATTGGACATGACTTGGCCCAGCCTGAATTCTGTAATATCCTATTTGCTTCTTTCTTTGCCTTGCTCTCAGTCTTGCTTGTTGTGACAGAGAGTACTGGTCTGGATCATCACCATTACATATTCATACATGCCACCATCATATTTGAACTGTCATTCTCATCATCAGATCTGTCAGAATCATATTGAAAGCTGTTGGGCATGCTAGCCTTTTTATAGTTTTTTGAAGCTGGGCATGATAATCATCTCTCTTATCCAAACCTCATATTTCAAATTGAAATTGGCCATATACTTTCTATTATGAGGAGTAAAATTATATGCCAGAAAAGCTTCATCCCATGTCCCTCAATTTTCTTCAGAGATATTCCATCCCTCCATGGTTTGAATAGCATAAGCATTGTCATACAATAATACTCTCTGTTACCTTGATCAGAGTGAGGAAGGCTTCCACCTACAAAATTGGGCACCATAGTATCCAACCTGCTCATGTCACACACCACCTCATGTGAATTATGTAGAGGATGTTCAGGTAAAAACTTATGATGTGTCATACTCTGGATTTACATTCATGGCCATGATTAGATCCAGCATTAAGCTTTTGGCTCTTTTTTTGGGCTGCCTCCTTTTTGTGTATGTCTGAATCCATTGAAATAAATTCAAGTCAGAATACACATCTGGTCAATATTTGTAGTCATCAACATTTGATCTGATGATATATGACCTTCTTCCCATCCTATAATGACCTTTTCACATAGCTCATTCTGTACTGTATCTACATATTCCTTTTTAGTGAAAATAGGAAGGCTGTCAGCTGTTTGACCTATAAGTAGATGAGGTGGGAAGAGAATCTGACAAAAGGGATGGACCAGCACTGGATATGGTTGTTGGGCTGATGAACATAGTACTCAGAGCCTTAGATAGCATGTGTGAAGGGCCTTTCTGGGATCAATACAGATTTAGTTTAGTGGATCTGTTCTAGGCATAAGTAGTACCAAGTATAGCATAAAGTTTTGGGATGTCACAATAGTTTAGATATGATTACAGGACTTCTAAAGTATTACTTAGATCATGCCTGTGATGTAATCTCAGGGGTCGATGCTCATTGGGCTGAATGCCAAGTCCCTGTTACAAAAATGAAACCATTTCATCAACATCATCATATTCCTTTTTAACCTGATTAGAATTTATTGAAGTGCCTGAATTATCATTAATCTTGTGCAGTACTTCAGCACTCTCACCCTTCTTGTCTTCTATGTCAGTTGCCCAGAAGTGCCTAATGTCACCTACATAACTCTTCCACCAGAATGGTATAAACTTATGACTTGTGTAGTGGTCAGGATTACCGAGGAGATACATGCAGGCCATTGGACTACCAATTTTGAGCTTTGAAGTCAGTGCATTAACAATCTTCAGTATCAGTTTCTAGCAGCTTCACCAGCTTTTATATCCTCACCAATCAATTCCGAGTTTTTTGAGAAGACATCAAATGCAGAAGAAAATACCTGGTGAGTCTTGAGCATAGGCTTGGTGATGTAATCAGTGATATACTTGACTGTTGCCTTCAAGAAAGTACCTGATTGTAAACTAGTGACATCGCTATTGCATCACAATAGATATGTCAGGCACAGTGAAAAGGTATTCATCATGGGTTCAAGCTTCTTCATAAAAATATGTCTGTCTGTCTTATCAACTTCTGTTTTAAGTCTGATTTCTCTGGAAATCATGCCATGCAGACACCCTCTATGTTCAGACACCCTTTTGGACCACTATGAGCTGCCTTTGCTATAGGGGTATCATCTCCAGTAGAACCACCAGAGCCTGGCTCATCCTTTTTCAGCTTTGAAGACTTACAGGTATGTACATTTGATCTAGTCAAAATATCATCCACCATGCACTCATATCCTGACCACCAAGCAGTAAATGACCTGCATTCATTGCAATCACTGCTTGGAAATTGATCATCTATCTTGCAAATCTGTTTAGGAGGAGGAACAGGCAATGTTTGAGTTGGATCCTCATATGCTCCACTCTTATCTTGCTTGGCAGACTTAACTTAATTGAGTGTATCCTCTTACCTACAATTCCATTGTCAGGCCTTCATGCCTGGACTTCATCTAATGTACTGTTAGAAGCTCTCCTCTGTATGCACTTTCTAAGTATTCTATCAATGCCTTCTGGAAATCCAAATCTGATGCCATAATTCTGTCTCTGATCTCCTGAGGTGAAAGTGCACTCTTTATCCATAACAGTATATGTAAATGCAAAGTCAAGTGCCCCTGTTGTTCAACTGTTCCATAATAAGTGCCCATCTTACCATAAAGACTGGGATGCTCTTTGCCCATGCCAAGTACATGTTTGATAATGAGCCTCACCATCATGTCAAAAAACTTGGTAGCAGCAACAGGATTGTGAAGAATTAACAAATCTCTTTCATCTGATGTCCTAAGCTCTGACTTGAATGTGATATCCTTGTCTGCATAATATAAACATGAAGGATGCTTGTTATCAGCTGGTGAAAATGTAATGAACCATGAAGGAGCACCTCTGAAGGCCACCAGAGACCATATCTCATTTCTCATATACTTCTTGCTGGTGAGTGAACCCTTAATGCTGCCTCCTACATGATCCAAGTCATCAAGGAATTTGAAACAGGCCTTTTCATCATTAGTCAATGGGATGACATGTTCACCATCTTTCATCCTCTTCAATATTGAATCCAGCACATGAGGGTTAATTTCAAGCAGCCTTCTGGATATATCATCAAATTTCTGTTGCTTGGCCATCAAAAAACTGCCTGTTGAACAATCCTTTATCTGTTCATGATTGAAGGCTATGATAGGAAAGTATAAATCAGTCTGAAAATGTTTATCACAGTACAGCAATAGGTTCTTCTTGTGTTTAGCTTCTGACAACTTTCAAGTATGTCATTCCTGCCCCAATCCACCTTTCCCAAATGGAAACAACCAAGGGAACATCTGAGGATATATCTGAGGGTTGCTGTAGATCAGCTGAGGATGCTCTTCATGCCCCATGGCCAATGCTAGCCCTCCATCCTCAAGATGTCACAGTGCTCTGATTTTAATCTCCTTCATATCTATTTTCTCATATTCTTCACTGGTCAGACCATGTACAGTAAAAGGGCAAGTGCCACTTTCAGTGCAATCTTGATCTCATTGTCAAACTTACTCATGGCAGAGGCAATTTTATTTGATCCAGAATCATTGTGCCTGTAATCCACCATAACTAGTACTCCAGCCAATGGGTATGAATCAAGATTTTCTTGTGATATAATTAAGTCAGCATAATCAGAGTGATTCAGTTTGAGCCATTCCAAGGTGTCAGCCACTTTATTCCACCATACAAATAGCAGAGTGCACTTGTATTCATCTTCAGTAGGTCTGGCAGGGACTGATAAATACAAATGCTAAGACCTCACTAATTTCTTCCTTACTCAGTGGTAGATGGGTGTAGACTTTTGCCATAGGATTTGTGAACATGATGCAGTTTGCGATCATTTTCACCCTGACCTGACAACATATAGACAAGACATCTATTATGACATATATGGGCTATTAGCATCTGCTTGGTGAATGTAAGATGTTGAAGCTGCTTTGGCACATTGCCTATCCACATCCCATTAGCTAAAGACAATATGGGGATCTTATTTTTTTGTAAAGCATCTTTGCAATGGGTGCAAATGTGTCTACAGTCCTGTGCTAATACAGGTCCATTAAGTTCTTCCACCTCATCCTTGGATGATGATCTCTCTTTTCATGTTATACCACTACAACACAGAATGCTCAAATCTAATTTAACCTTGTCCAGTAATTTTAGATGACATAAATGATGTAGCCTGCCACAGACTGCGCAACCAGCTTCTTCAAATTTAGTGGGGTTCATGTCTTTGCAATAATTGGTGACAATCTCCCTTACAAGGCAAGGTGTTATTGGCACCAGTGGAAATATTTCTTCAAGTTCAGACTTATTATTTTTCAATGCAACTGCATCAGCCTTTTTTTGGTCATTGATTTTTTTATCTCTCCACCTCTTTACTCTTTCGTGACTCTTAGCAACTGCACTTTTTTCTGGAAGAAAGACTGCACAATTTTCCTCACATTCAGGACAATGGTGATGTTTAAAAAGATCAATGAGTACATCTTCCTAGAGCATCATGGAAAGGGTATACTGTGAGCTTTTGACAATGCTTTGAGCTCAGATACAGAGAACAGTGGCACCAAATCACTGAGTGGACTGTGTGTCATGACATAATTGACATTTTCTTTTAACAAATCAGGGACATGAGCATGAGCAATATAATGTTTAAGTTTGAATAGAGCAGCATCATCCACATGATTGTCAATATTATGTATAATGTGATCTGCAATATGAGAACCCTGCAGCACATTCACAGTATGCACTCCTCCTCTGAGATAAATATTCTCATGTTCATCTGGGAACATACCATTAACAATGGTACAAGTAGGGTCAATTGCACTTCAAGGTTTTCCTGGTGCATTTTGTGGAATACTTGCCTCATTTTGACCATGCACCATATCAGAAGGACTCATGGTTTGCCTGGATTTGGCATTCAAAGGAATAAAAACAGAACAGTAATCTTTGCATTCACTGCACTCATGTATGGCAAATTGTGCCAAGATGTCAGCAAATGATGCCTGTGTTGATATCTTGATCCCATGCCTACTTGCCACCTCAGCTAATTGACCCTCTGAAAGAAAATCTGCAAGGTCAAACAAATTCATGAAAGCCATGAATGTAGCAATTGCCCTCTGTCTGAAGTGTATTAAATTTATTTATATTCATGTGTGAATGGAATCTATATGATAACTCAATATCAAATCCATCAGAAGGAGACATAATGTAGGGGGCAAGTTGTGTTCCTGATAAATTATGACAGTATGATCAGCAGCTACTGATAAAAGGCACAGACTTGCATCTAGATGTGCTAGGCAGATGAGCATATGACTCACACATGTTAGAATTATATCTGGATGTGTCCCTGATATGTCTACATTGTCCAAGCTGCATGTATGTTACTTTAGCATAAAAATCATATTGAAGTGTAACATATCTTGACAAGAAAAGTTTGATATGTGATATAATGAACAATATTCTATCTGGCATTCTAGACTGGAGACAAAATAGTTTTACATCATATAATTCAAGGTGCACAATCCTGGTAATACACCAGCAAAAAAAAGACAATGGTGGTTGGATATATATGAAGGACATATTGACAGCAGAATGAAAATGGTATTTGATATATTTGACAAAAGGATACTCAAAATTGGTGCAATCATCAATATATATGTCATACAATGGCATACAAGTAATCTGCACAGGGTGTAAATAACCCAACAAAAAGATAGCACCACTGAGTTCACAGTGGGCAAAGTTGAAACATTGGGAGCAGTGGAAAGTACCAGCTCCAGAAAGTTGTATGTAACAGATGGCCCAGTTATAGGCAAGTATACAGCAATGCAAATAGCATGCATTGACTGTACCATGTTCAAGACAGTCACAGTTTGGACCTCCTGGTGTACCTAGAAAAAAAAACATAATCAAGATGACATCAGACCTGATCTCAGTGATATATATACATATATACTCACCCAGATACCTAGTTCAAGAAAAGAGAAGTAGGCAAGAAGCAGGAAAGATATCAAATAATATGGGAGAGATAGCATGTCTTCAACAGTGAAGAGCAAGGTTGACCAGACTATGTCAGGACAATCCAATAAGCAATAGTATTATATAATTGGCAGAGGGACGCCACTTATATAAGTCAAGTATGCAAGTGACTGCGCATTGCAGATCACATGGCCTGCCACCAAGCATCATATTGCATAGAGTCGTCACAAAAGAATTAAAATAAAAAAAGGGCAAATACTGCAATTATACTACATGGGAATGTATATGGATACATGATTCATAGAATGAAACTTCGAAGATTAATATGTATCAGTGAGACCCTGGGTTGATTCACACAAGCTCAAGTGTAGCTACAGCTGGATCTTGCTGCCCTTTTTGGAGACATACCCCTGGCACATGAATAATGCATTTGTCAATATTGTATTCTTTGATGATAAATATTTGTCCTATCAAGTCTCCTGTAAGTGGAGTAACCATTTCCTTCACTCTGGAAGGGTGCACAGGAATGAGACTCTTGACATCTAACCAAATCAGTTCTTGCATGAAGCAATCAAACACTTGCACTTGGGAACCCTCTACAGAGCAAACATCCACAGGATGGCCTTCCCTTCCTCTGTCTTGAATATGAACCTTTAATAACAAACCTTTTGAAGTTATCATATTCAACCAATCACTGACAGATGTGGTAGAATAAAGTGGAAGCAGTGTGGGGGGTCAAGGTTCTGGTGCAAGAGGTGAGAGCTCTCGAGGCCCTGGCATACAAGAAGATGGATCCCAGGCAGGACTAGTGGCCATGGTCAGTATAAGTGAACATGAAGATGGTATGAGAGATGGAAGACAGGAAGGAAGAGCACGTTGTACTGGTTCAACCATGTGCCAAACAGGAACAATTGGTCATGTGATGCTGAAGTCTGAACTTCAAAGTATTTTGATCATCAACTAGATAATGATCCCTGTTTTCTTCATTACACTTCAGTCACCACTCAATTTTGGAGAGCATTCAAATTCCAAGATGAGTGATGATCTTGAGAATGCAGTACATGGTGAGGTATGTATACTGTATATAAATTCATTTAAGCAGAGCTAATGATGCCTTCAAAATACTTCTTGCATCAGCTGCTCATATAGTGATGCCCATTGTGGGACTTAACATGCAATTGTTTACCTACAAGATTGTCCTTTTAAGCTTACCAGTAAGTGAGGTGTATGATTTGCCACCCTCCAACTAGGTAAATAGAAGTGACAGAAAGCTATTCCAACTGACATTCATGCCATTTACAATTAGATGAAGATCCACAACCTTCCTGGTCTCTAATATCACTGACAGCCCTGAAATTTCAGTCATGGCCTCTGCCAATATTCAGAAAGAGCCTGCTTCAGAGTGGCACTGCCAACAATTGATGAAGGATGACATTAAATCATTGTTGGAGGATCCCACACCACCTCCACAATGTCAAAAACATTTAACCAAGGAGGACATTCTGCAATTATGGGAAGATCCTATTTCAGAGGAGGATCATTTGACCAAAGACCATAAGTTAGCAATGGGTGGGTGAATAGTTGGTTGATGGGGCCAAACTGACTTGCGCTTACCAGAGCCAGAGATGGAGGCCACATTAGTGCAAATAAGAGCCTCTCTGAATTGAGCTTTGATGTTGGCCTCCACAATTCTCACTCTGAGATAGTAAATCACAGCCTCTGTGAATTTTGATCTGAGCCAATCTTGATAAATCATGGCCTCCCTAAGCACCTTCCCAATTTGCCTGGTCTTGTTGAATATATGCTGGAGGACCACAGTCCACCAATCTCCAACTCAAACCACTGCATGCCTCCTCCAAGCAAGGTTTACTTCTAATCACAACTATTCCTCTCTCCCATTGCTGCTAAAGCCTGAAGCACCTCCCAAAGCAGCCTGTCAAGCCAGCAACATTGAATTAGACTCCACTAATTGCATGTCAAACTTTGATCCTCCCTTTACATTTGTGAGTATTTTTCTCTGAGATGTCTATCACCATCTTAAAGGTATTTGATAGGCCTACACAGAGCAGCAATTGCATAATGTGCACCTCAGGGTTTTGGACTCTGATTTGGATAACCCCACCTATGAAAACAAATTGCATGTCCTATCCAGTGCTTGCCAAATCAACTGCACCTGGAATTACATAATGTCAAGGTACTTTCTGATGTTCATGGAGACCTTGATATGCTGGAGGCCCTTCTATGCCCCTATGTTTGATTTTGCAGGACAGATAGTGGTTTTCTAATCTGGTTGAAGCTCATAATACATTGTAAATACATTTTCAATAAATGAGCTGCCTATAATCTGCATTGAATGGCACCAAGAGCCAGCCAGCCCTGCACCTAAATACAGCATTGGCACCCGGGCCATGTCTGAGGTGAAGAAAAATGGACATCCAAATCACTACTCTAAATAATTGAAATGTACTATCATCGGTGCCCTGGGCCCATGTCTGATTTCCATCTGGTTGCTAGTTAACTCACCCTGTAGATAAATACAGCATTGGCACTCCAGGTCCCAATCATATTTCCATCCAGTTGCCATATTTGTACCTATTTCAGCCACCCAGATTGGGCTGAACTGTGCTGTGTGTCTACGTCTTACCTTTTCTGGCCGTACCACACAAAAATAGATGACCATCAAATATGACTCACTTTGGCTGGCACTGTGGGTTTTGTGATGTCTTACTTCCCTGGGCAACCATGTGTCATAGATGATGGTCACTATTGTATGTGAAAAAATACTACTGCAGGATCCAAGGATAGTAGGTCCTCAAAGTTCTTCCAAGCTTCCAATGTCATTAGTCCTTGTAGCATGAGCTTAATGTCCTTTCCTAATGTAGCCACCTCTACCAGTGCTTTCCATTTCTCACCTCAAGGGCCCATAGAGCTGGAGGTTTGTCATTACTGAGCACCATGCATACCTTTACATGGATATGTCAGATGAAGAAGAAGGGTAAAATATATAATATTCCTTCAGCAGCCCTTCTCAACTGCACCTGTGAACACCTCTCAGTGCATATGGTACCAACATGCAGATGGGTGACAGTGGCTCTCCTATGTCCAGAGACATACACAATTGATTAGGCTTTATCTTGGAAATAAACCTGTTGACCCTGTATGCTTTGTCACTTGGGAGTACTGATGCTTTGACATATTCATCATAGTCTGCCTTCTTGTCAGGCAGATTGGGCAAGCAACCTGTGGAAGATATGTTTCCCTGAAGCTTTATAGCTAAGTTGAATCCTGCTAGGCAAAAATTGTCTAGTATGTTCCCCAGGTCCCCTTGCACTTGGTGATATGAAACCACTTTGAGATGGTGCATGATTATGCCATCTTGGCCTGGAGTCAATGCCATCTGAGTCAAAGTGAGCATGTTCACTGCATCTTGTCAAATCTGGCAAAGAAGGGTCAGAATATCATATAATTTTTCAAAATAAGGTATCTATTTCCATTCATCAGTATCTGTTATCATTCCATCTGTTTTCCTGGGTGTGCTTACCTTGAATGTATCAACCATCAACTTTTCCAGCTGCTTCAGAATTATTTTAGAAGGCAGGATAGTGGTGTCTGGTTTCGGAGGTCTTTACCTTCACCCAGGTTTTCCGTGTGGAGTCCACCCTGGAGGTGGAGTCCACATGGAGTCCCTCCACATTTCAGTTGGCTGAGTGCACCAGCCAAACCATGTTCAAACTCCATGTGGAGTCCAGATGGACTCCAAATGGAGGACCATAGTCCACATGGAGTCCACCATGGAGTGGTAACATTATACTGATTTATTAAATTTTAGTTCAACTCCATGTGGACTCCACCTGGAGTCTGGTCCAGATGGACTCCATGTGGAGTTTATGTGGAAAAACACTGAATTGCATTAAATCAATAGTATTTTATTGTATTAATGCATAATTCAGGTGGAATCCAAGTGAAATACACTTTATTTAATTTATTAGTATTTTATCTTATTTTATTATATTTTATTAGAGGGGAAAAAAAAGTGGCAAAAAGGGTAATTGAACCTATGACTTCATGGAGTCTATTGCAGTGCTCAAAACCACTGCACCACGGCGCCATGGTAATGCCATAATTTTTATTCTCTATATACCCACGCTGACGTTGACCTGGGAAACGGTCTCGGCATTCTCGGCTCGCATTCATTTCTGGCCACACTGCCACGTCACCTCCCTTCCTCTCTTCCACCACCACCCACCGTCGCTGCCATCGTCTGCCGCCATGCGTACCACCTGCTCTGCTGGACCCACCCCCCCCCCTACTCCCCTCACCACCGCAACCTGCCGGAAATGCCAGGAATCCAACCCAGCGCCCCCCAGCAAACGGACCCACATGACACATGGCGACAATGATGACAACGACACCGACGATGCTAACAACGCTAACGACGGCAACGACGACTTGTATGGCCAGTACGACGATGTGGAGGACTGTGCGAAGGATAAACGAGGCGGGAAAGGGGCAAAGACGCTGTGGGTAGGGAAAGGTGGCATGAAAGGAGGCGTGAAAGGAGGCGCAAAGGGAGGTGTGGGCCCAAAAGGCGGGAAAAAAAGGTGCGTCGCGTTCGTCAATGCCCCGCCCTCACTAACACGTCTTGATTAGGAAAACGGGTGCCCAGAGGATTCGGGAGGATGCCCCGCCATCGATCCCGGCGAGGACGACCAAACGTAGTATGTCCCACCACCCGTGCAGTTTTTTTTTCTTTTTCTCATTTTTTCTATTCTAAATCATCTATTTACAGCACCGAGCGCATTCTCGATGCCAGTGGCATCGACGTCGCCCCCCACCCCGTCGCAGTGGACGGACCAGCAATGCCCAGCCCGCTGCCACGCCCGCCACCTCGTCCGGCCGCCGACGCTGAGAAGAAGATGATGACAGCGAGGACGAAGATGCCAGCGACGACGACGACGAGCATGCGCAGCCCGAGCGCGGAGACGGCGACGAGGACAGGGCGCGGGAAGGTGCCACCCGCCCGATCGACACCGACGATGAAGAGGCGCAGAGCGAGCATGCCCACGACATCGACTGCCACCCGGGATGAGCCATGTCACCCCACAGGCAGGAGGCGACAATGACCCCCCACCGGCCCCACCGGCCATGCAGGCGGGTGCCACGTCACCGCACAGCCAAGCGGAGACAACCCCGCCAGGGAAGGCACCAGGTCAGCTGACGACCCCAGTCCGCCGACGACGAGGCCCCACGCAGGCACAACGACGAGGCCCCATGCAGGCACAACGACGACCGCGCAGGGGGGCACCCCGTCACTGCGCAACCAGGTGGCGATGAAGACGACGGCGCCGCCGGTCGACGCCCACCCAACCAACGAGCCCCGCTCCCCCAGTTCGGCGAAACGGGCACCGCGGGATGACACCAGCCCAACGTTATCACCAACGCGAACGAGGCTGATAGCGCGGACGACGCGGGACGACGCCAGCCAAAGCAGCGAGCCCCGGCGCCCCAGTACGGAAGCGCGGACGTTGCGGATGATGACGCGGCACAACGACAGTGCAACCGACAAGCCCCAGCACCTCAAATTGGCGACGCGGATGACGTGGATGGTGCCGCGGAATGACGCCATGCCATCCGATGACCCATGGCCTCCCAGTTGTCTAGTCCACTGAGATCTGAAACCATTCCGAAAATGCGTAGTCCTGCCAAGCCAATTGCTGCACAAGGGTCATCCCGCTCGACTGGTGGTACACTCCGGGGTAAAGCTATTGGCGGTGCCATTAATATTGCTGATGCCCCTACTATTTGGAATGAGATCCATGTTCCAGCATGTTTGCTGCCTGTTAAAGGCAAAATTTATGTCTACCTCTCCGACAAGAACCCAGCCGAGATAGAAATCGGTACAGGCATTAAGCCTTCTTTCATCATGCCAGTCAGCGATATTAGTAAGGTTATCACCATCCAAGATGCTGTAGCTGTTGGTGGGAAAAATTATCCTCCAATTCAACGTAAGGCCCATTTTTGTTTCAGAGAAAATATTTATTTATCTGAAACAATTTCCAGGACCCTCTGTTCATATTTTCTATTATGATGGTGATGATTGGCTGGCTTATGGAAAATGGGAAGCTATTCAAGCGCGGGCACCAGAAGATGCAGATTTTATTGAATGGTCATCAAAAGACAATAAAATGGTCATGCACCTTCTTGCGGTATGTTTTCAATATGTGCAATTGAGTTAGAACTTATATAAAAGTTTAGTCAACATTTGACCCTACTGGTGGGCCTTTAACAGGTGCTATTGCGCGCTTTGGTTCAGTTTCAGGATCGTCTCATTGAGGTTCTATTGCTGGCAGTTTACGCTCTGAGTCACCTCTTCGCAACAATATTACTGCAAATGAATCTTCTGGTTCTATTGGCCCATGGCTTACTGCTTCTGGAATTCCCACTCCACAATACCGTGAATGCTTAGCAGATGAGCTTGCGGTCAATAGTTATTTCATGGATCAATCAAAGAAAGGGATGCGATTTTACTGGGGTCGATACAATGAAGTCCAGAAAGCTATCAAGAAGGCTTCTGCAATCAACCAGGCCAGAAGTTGGCCTATTGATATTCCTTCTTACTGCGAAGAGCACATCATCGAAATCTTTATTGGCAAATCAGCGTGGCATAACAACTATAGCGAGAGGTTCAACCAAGTTAGCCAACATTATCCTGATTTGGTTGATTGGTTATCCGATGAAAGTGGAAATCAGAATGATACTGCAGTTGTCTGGGGAGTCGCAAAAGCAGACTACACTTTTCTTGATTTGCAGGAGTTTTTGGATAATGATGGCCAACTTATCCCAAAAGTAGCAGTCCAACCTCCTGCTCCTGTTATTGGGCGGCAAAAGCAATGTACTCATCAGGATCGAAGAAGGTAGGCAAGACAACAAATTGTTTTTTTTTTTGGTTTTTTTTTCTTTTATATATGGGCATACAAATATTAAAAAAAAATACTGATACTCAATTTTTGTACTTGTAGTCTGGCTATGTCACTTGGAACTTTCTTGGCTGTCAATCTTGTGCTATATCTTGTATTTGGCAGTCAATCTGCAACATATGCTCTTATCTTTGCAATCGCTCTCAGGCTCCATCATCACCTTCCACTGCTATCTATAATTCTTGGATCAATTGCTCTTGTACCATGTGTTAAAGCTGCTCCAGCAATGCAGCCATTTCCAGATATTCCATTCAATCATTTCAGCAACTTCATCCAAGAAACATTTAGCCCAAATGTTTCTCTGTCTACAGTTCTGATGGTGCTGTTTTCAATGACAGAAAATCTGGAACTCCTCAATTTGCATGCTCGGCAACAATTTTCACTCTTTGAGGATGAAAATGTTATCCCTGCATCAGGCTGGATGCGTTGTTTATCCCGTGGAATCATGCACCGATTAGGTTCCAACACCAAGAGCCTTTTTCGCACTAGCAAGTTTCCACCAAAACAAGCCCACCAGGTTACAAAGCTGACAATGAAGCTTCACTCATTGGCTATGGTGCTCCAACTTACACCATTTATGGAAAATCACAAGCTCAAAGGAAAACTCCTCCTATCTCCTATGATGCAATCAAAGCGGTTGTTACAATTTGTCCAAACACTGTCCACTGTACTAATAGTGGATGTGAACGGTGAGCATTACAACAATCAAGCACTCCAAGAGATATTCCATTGGTCAAATTAATCAAAGATGGTACCATTCATGAAGATGTTCCAGTTTTAATGGCCAAATGTCATGATTGCAAAGCTTCATACTATGCGGATCACGAGCGTATTCAAGATGATGATGGCATATGGAATACAACCTACTTGAACTCAGCAAGATATCTCAAAATTGGTCGTGGAACATGGGTTGATAGGAAATTTTCCCACTTGGTTATCAGTGGAATGTATAATTTCCATGCTTCAGCCGCAGCATACACTCAATTTTGGAATGACTGCAATCCAACTACAGATTCCAAACCAGCAGTTACTCGGCTTTAATTTGGCAGGCTTTTATGCAAGAATCTGTTAGAGCTATTGCAACTAGCAAGAAGATACATCTGGAACTTCCCGAGCGGTTATCAATCAAAGAGGTTGCAGTTCAAGCATTTCAGACTCTTGGGAATGAAGGAGTGCTAGAAGCAGCTCAAAATCACTCCTGTTCTGAATGTAGCCAACCATATAAAAGAGTTGCGGACTTTATCGGGAATGATGATCCTGCAGCTGTGCTTGGTGCAGACGATAATAATGCAGTACCTGCATTGGAGGGAGAGGATGCGGAACGATCAGCACAGGAAACAATTCAAGCCAGAGCAGCTGCACGAACAAGAGCAAATAATTTAAATGCAGCAGAAGATGCAAATAACCAAATGGATATTGATTATGATGATGTTACAATGGCTATTATTGATGGTCTGGTCATGACACCAACAGTATGTCTTACTTTATAATATGAAAATTACAAAACTGGACTAATTTTTGTTATTAGCATTGTGCTTATGATGGATGTACTCAAGACTTACAGAATGCTCGAGGAGGAGCATTTTGTGCAGAGCATGAAAGAAGTTATGGAGACAAATGTCGCATCCGTGACTGCAGAGGAACAAAGGTTGCAAATACTCAAGCCTGCCAATGCCATCAACCTGAATGGAGAAAATACAAGCTCGATCATAGTCGGTCAACTCTGTCTGGTGTTAGACGAATGCTTCAACGCCCTGAAGAATTAAATGCTTGGCAGCCTGGTCTTCGACAAAATTTTCAGCCTCATGACAATAATGAAAATGCTGAAATACCGCGGAAGAACTATTTTGGTCCTGGAAAATTCTACTGTGTTGAAACAATCACAAAGCCTTGCGGAGTTGTTGTTGCCTGGACTAAATTCGATAAATCCGAGTCTCCAACAAAAATTCTCAATTGGCTTGGATCTGTTTATCCCACTGAAGAATCTCAGCCAAATTATCTCTGCATTGACAAAGGCTGTCAGGTTCTTAGAACAAGTATAATGAATGGAACCTGGGACCTTTGGAAGAGAACATCATGGATTACTGTCGACTCATACCACTACCTCAATCACGTACATCTGATTATCTCTGCCTAAATATTGCAACCCAGCTCCAATGAATGGGTCTGCACCAAATCTGGTTATTACCGATGTGGACAAAAATGGTGACGAATACCTCAAACGTGCATTTAATACACAAGCATGTGAACAATTAAATGCATGGTTGGGTGGATTTGATTCAATTGTCAAATGGATGAAATCTGGAAACTTCAACTGGTTCTTACATTCTATGCTTTTTTATTACACCAATCAAGTTATTCAAAAGCAAGAGCAAAAGACTAAAATTCAGCAAATAGTAGGCAATGATGATGATGAAGGAGAAGAGGATGAAGAAATGACTCCAGTTGGACATTGGGATGATGATGATTGAATGTTTGATTAAAAAGTCTATTTTGTGTACTATTTATAAAGAATTTTTGTTGAAATTTTGACTTTAAAGTCCAATATATAAATATATTAATTTTCAAAGGTAACATACTAAGTTGAAGTAAGTCCACATGGACTCCATGTGGAGCACTCCACCTGGACTCCATGTGGACTTTGCACTTCTTTATTGCAGTATGTTTAATTCAGATAAGAGTCCATATGGACTCCATGTGGACTCCACCTCCTGGAAATCGGACTCCATGTGGACTCCACCTTCTTCTAGTGGATTATTAGACCATTTGGTGCCTTCCATGTGGACTCCATGTGGACTCCATGTCCTCTACCTGGAGAAGGTAGACTCCACGTGGAATACCTGGGTGGAGGTAAAGTACACTGGTTTCGAATACTGGTACATTCTTTTGATCATCACATAAGTGGATACAAGCAAGAATAGCTCCTCATGTGTCATGCTAGTGGGAGCAGGCATCTGTGCTAATTGTGCCACTTTTGCTGCCATTGCATTGATGTGGCATCATGTCCCTTGAATACACAGTCCTCATATTGTTTGAGTGCAGACAGGAAAGGTTTATGGTAGTGTATCTATGTGCTGTCTATGTGTGTGCTACAATATGATGCATAATACATGTTGTATCTACTGCACCCAGGTACTGCAATATTGAGAAAGAAAAAAAGGAGAAATTGAACATCACATCATCACTGCATCATGTTCAGGGCAGGCAACACATGGTGTCAATGTCACATGCCTATCTGATGTAAGCAGCAGAGAGATGCTGCTTACCAAGCATCTCATGTAGCCTGCCCTATAGTTCATAGGCTCAGTGTGGCATATTCCACTTTAAAGTTTTTTCTTTCCTACATTCATTGTCCATACATCATATTAAGTAGGTTACATATTTGTTAAGCATTCTAAGTGAAATGTCCATTAGACCCTTGAAAAAGAGAAGGTTATGCAATGTAAGTGGTCTCATCATGTATACAATATCATAAAGTTAAATTTTACTTGAAGAACCCTTTCATTGATCTTGAAGCGGATGTAGATGATGATGAAGATGATGAATCTGATCTTCCAGATATTGAAGGTGTGTTCCCAATTTCTTCTTTGCTTTATTAGATCTGGCCTCTGACATCTATTTAAGATGAACTGGATGAAGAAGAGGAACTATGGGATTATCAGCAGGCACATGAACAACTATGTACAGAAGACTCAGATAAACAGTGGGAGTCATTCATAGCTCGAGCCTAGCAACATTCCAGAAATCCAGCAGTGATATCATCATCACTCATGTGGAGTGGCATCTGGGAGATTGCCTGCAAGGTATGTTGTATTGTGAAGCCCTGGTTTCCATATCTGATAGTATTTAAGCATGGAATGGAAATTATTATATCCAAGAAAAATTTCCTTGATGATGATTGTACTGTCTCTGTTGTTGCTTGTCCATCTATCCCAGGTCATGTTTTCATCCATGCTCCAAGTTATGAGTCTGCTGTTGTTGTGGCTGACAGAACAGATGGGCTCAACAGTCATATAGTTCTACTGGTCTCACTCAAGATGCTTGGCTGTATCATGAACCCTCATACTACTATGTTTAGACCAAGCTCTTGGGTGCACATGTGAGGTGTTGCTTCGAAATGGAGAGCTTATAGGGGTGATGTTGGGATGATAAAACAAATTGGAAATCATCTGGTACTCTTACTGCTTCCATGGCTTCCCCTCGAGCCTGTTAATGAGCAGTCTATTCTGCCAAAACAGAAACCTGCTTCCATATCTGGGCTTAGATCTGCCTTTGGTGACAAATCTGTTTCTGTGAATGAAGATGGTTCATTCAATTTTAAGTGCTGATTTTACACCATTGAAGGGTACCTGTCCATCAGCTTGTCTGATATTGATATAATGGTCAGAGACACATGCATCCCCAGTGCTTCTGAATTTGGATTTTTTGTTGAGAGTGGTCTTGTTGATGTGGCTTTGAATGCTGCCACTCATGCTGCTTTTTTGTCTTTTGGCTTATCTGTTGGTGCCCATGTCAGAATCATCGGGGGTGGCTTTCATGGTGTGGTAGGACATGTTTATGATGTAATGGAAAATGAATACATCATTGGTCTCCCTTCCCTAGGATTAACAGAAAACATGCCAAAATGAGCAGTCAGAGCAAGCTTCCACAATGGGGACCAGGTCAAAGTTACATCTGGTTCTCATACAGGTCTAGTGGGATGGGTCATTAATTGTAGCATGGGTCACAGTGACAAGCAAGTAACAGTCATCAATCAATCCATGGATTCTGAGGTATGTCCACTATCTTGCTTGTCTGTTGTCATATAATATCATGTGTGTCATTCACAGACAATTGTATTGGAGTCCCAGCTCAATTTTCATGATGGAGATTTCATAATGTTGACTCTCTAAGTTTGCTGCCCAGGATGCAATGTTAAACTAGGTGAAAGAGACCCTAATGAGGTGTACATTGGCAAGCAGATAATAGTGCATGGTACTCATCAACTTAAGGGATACTGCAGCCTAATTTGAGCCACAACACTGAATGGTGTTGCTTCTGTGGAGTTTGATGCCACACATAAAGTTGAGAAAATTGAATTTGCATATCTCGCTATTATCAGCAATGAAGAGTCATCATGGTCTATGATGCAAGTGAGAAGCTTGTTATCATCTGATAATATGGGACCTAGTTCAAATACAGTGGACACATTATCTCTCCAACCTCTGTCTACATTGTTTGTAACCACCATCTGTCCAGACAGTACAGACACAAAGAATGCCATGGAACAGGAGATGGCCACTCTCCGAATGAAGGCCAACCAGATGATGGATGCCTGGGAGGCAAAGCTGCACCAATTTGTGCACTCTGAGGAGGAGTTCAACAAAAACAAGAAGACATTGTACCGGGACATGGTAAATTTCTTTTCTAAACATCATTTTTATTACTTATTTTATTATTCACTTTACAATTGTACAGGAAAAAACATCAAAGGTGGCCAAGCAAATCCCGGCAGATGACCACTTCCGTCTCTTCAACTACCTGATCCAAGCTTTTGAGGATGGCCAGATGATGAATGCCGATGGGACCACCATCCTCAAACCCAACTTCTCCTCCATTCAGAAGACAGTGTACTCTTATGATAAGAAACATAGGGGCGGGCTTCTGATTCTGATGCTTTCCTCATGCTTGCTCATCACAGAATATCACACATACTTGCAAGCATGTCTTCAATGCTGATGATAATGTTATCAAACAGAAGGTAATGTCAAAGAAGCAATATACAGTCTATGGCATGCTTCATCATATGATTGTTTACAAGCCCATAGCACATGTGAGTCATCCTTATTATATATGGACATATTTCCAACATTATTTCTAGTCAAAAGCCACCCTTAAAGTAATTGAAAACCTGAAGGAAGTGGCCATGTCTGCATATGTAAATGGGCAACCTCACCATCTCATGGATCTCAACAAGTCAGACATATATGTCATCAATCACAATGATTTTCAGAACATGGAAGATGAGGAGGTACAGGATATTCTCAGGCAATAGCACATCTACATCTATGACTGCCCCATACAACCCTTTACATTCAATCATCCCGCATTTTGGCTCCATCAACCAGTCAATATCAACTACCAGATCACTATAAGCATCCTCCTCCCCCTCTGAATCAGGAACCTTCACCTCCTCATGAACTCCCAGTAGCGACACCTAGCCTGCAACCCAACTCTCTTGGCTTGACTAAGTCATCACACATTCTGCCTAGCGATGAATCCAAAGTAGAGATTTTGCTTTGGGAACTTGGTAAGAATGTTGCTCCATCTTTGCCTGGAAGGACCACATTCAAATCCATTGAGCAAGCGACAGGGAGCAGTAGTCACTTCCACAGGTTCCTCGTCTCAGCTGATGTTACTGACCATATTGAATAGAAAACTGCAGGATGGTGAGCTTTGCATTGTCTGATAGTGCTCCATACTTAAGACCATTCTAGGTTACTTGTCCAGTGATTTGAGTCTTCCCCAAGAAGTCAATAAATCAGAAAACCCATACAGGCAAACAGCGAAGAAGACTTATGGAAGAAAGTAGAGTACTGTTTACATACATATGTATCTTCTGAATCTATATGGGCAGGTCCAGTTCTGATTCGAAATACTTGAGTGCCTTTTTACGTTTACATTGTTCGGGTAAGTTTAGACAGTTCAAACTTTTGACGGTTTCCTTCTCTTTCTTCAACCACCACCTGCTCTCTTCTGTATGTCCTCCTCTCACCACATCCAACCATACTCCAGGTAGATACTCACCTTATCTTTCATTTTGTCTTAAATACTAAAAACTTGCATTTAGCTTCAGTATCATCATGGAATCTTGCCGAATTGTGATTCTTGGAGCTTCCGGCATGGGTAAAACAATTCTCGTCAAGTCGGTTAGTTTTCCCCTTTTCCCGAATAATACATTTGATACAATATTATTGTTTAGTTTGTTTCCAGTGCTTGCATTACTGGTTGAGTTTCAATTTCAACTCCACCATTTATGTCGCTTACATGTTGCTCTCCATTTATTTAATAGATGAAGTTCATAATTTTATTTATGTACAGCAGCACTTACTGATGGAACTGTTAGGATTGTTTCCAGACAATCGTGGAAGATTCTTTCGAAAAGACCTTTATTTGTGATGGTATTCCAGTAAGGGCAACAATCCTTGATACTGCTGGTTCCCTCAGTAAGAATTGGATTATTACCTTCAAATTTCATCACCATACTAATTAATTGACAGGTGATAATCCTAACATCCTGCACCAGTGGATCGAGTAAGTCGTCCTGATCCTCATAAACACGCCGTCTAATGAAGAATTTTGATAGGCAATGTGACACATTTATTCTTGTCCTCACCGTAGACTCTAGCCCATCCTTCAATTTGTTGTTGACAATCTATGCACAGATAGTCATATTGAAAGGTGGTGCCCCTCCATGTGTCTTGGTGGGTAATGCGAAGAAATCCTCTTGCCAGGTGCCAAAAGACACAGCCAATATGATGGCCACAGAATTTGGAAATGATTTCTACTTTGAAATGCCATTCATTGATAACAGTGTTTATTTCCACATTTTGGGCATGTTCGAGAAGGCAGTCCATTCTTGGAGGGCCAGCAAAGTACATGTGAACAAGGAACTGCTGCCTATTCCTATTCCAGTGTGGAAGAAAAAATCCACATTATTCAAGGTTCTTGACTGGCTTCTTTAATTTGACGAGAGCCACCAATTCATATGTATACCCCCTCAAATTATTTTTTTGGTCACTATTTACTTGATAAGCCCTTGCACCCTCTTTTTGTCAACCTTCTCTCTTTTGAATGTATATAGTTAGCTGTCATATGTATCTGAATCATGACCTTCTTGGTCATAATTAAGAATCATGTATGAATCTTGAAATTGTATGTGCATCATTATAATGAAATTTCGGATCTATTAGCATGGTATGTAAATTTGTTCCTCGAACGTTAATCTGTAGGTATCAGACAGGTACTACGTATTCCACTTAAAGCTCATTCATGGTAACTAAGTTCATTAGTATGGATGACAGCTTCACAATAATAAGTCATTAGACCAATGAGAGCAGTATTCCACTTGTTGACAATTTTTGAACATGTAGAACTCATCAGAACTTGTTGAATGTGATTATTGAATTGCTGGACACCTGCAGAGAAGGCGATGTCAGAGCCTTTAACTTAGTTTAAAGAAATAAAACAAATTACCATCATTAGAGACCCTGAGGAATGCTTGAGCAGTTCTTTCCTTCGTTTGTTCATTTGTCAAATTCCAGACGGCATCCTTCAGAGAGAACTGTTCTCCAGACATGGTCCTGATTTTTGGCGCACTTCAAAACCGCACATTGAAAATAGCAACTGAGGGTTGTTCTGTGAATAGACACTGATGAAAGTGTCCTCCCATTCAATAGTGGTCAAGGATCATGGTAAATGCTGTTTAATGTTCCAGAATACAGCACGACCTAGATTGATATCTGTGTTCATCGAACAGCTGAGATGATGTATGCAGTTGAATAGTTTGGTGATTACACATACATAACTGGCAAGGTCTGATTGTGATAGACTCTTTATTATTCCTGTCCTCTAGGAACACATCATGTAAAGTCAGAAGTCATAACAGAGGAGGGGATGTACTCACCTGTGTGCGCTCTTCGAACAGTCTTGAAATGAATAGTTGGGTCATTCGTGGCATACATCATTGACCGACCTGATTTGGGTAAACTCTCCAATATTCCTGTATTCCAGGAACAATGTTAGCCCATCTCCAAGGTCGAAAGTGAGCTTTCATGCCCATAATAATGTGAACACACCAAATATAATTTGATTTCGAAGGCACCAGTGGGGACATTAAACCTTCCAACTATAGAAATTTAGAAATATATTCCTATGTACATCAATGCAAAAAAAAAGAGAAAGGGTTATGTATTCGACATACCTGATGAAAGGACAATGTGAATTTGTTCGTTGAACTTCCAATACAGGGGTAAACCCCATGTGTGGAAGTAGACAAGTTGATGGTCGAGTTTGAAAGCAAAAGGTATGCATATATAGTCAAAGGGTGTTCGATTTCGATATCTGATGCAGGGGTAAACCCCATACATGGATATGGTGAAAGACGGTGGAAGGAGCAGAGGAGATAATGGGATTGGCAGTGTTTTGTCATTTGATCGTGGTGGGTGGCTGTGCTGGAATTTCAACCCTTGTTCCTTACCTCTTTGCTGACATCAATGATCAACTACTCCCTCTCTCATCGCTTCCACTGCTCTTGATTTCGGTCTCTGGATACCACTCCAGATGTCTAATGTGTCCACAGCCGCAGTATTGGGTGTTTACACTCATTATCTGCCCGTGAACTCCTCTTCAGTGGTATTGGTGGTTTACCGCCATTATCCGCTTCTTGAAGACTTTCCTTTCATGAAATTTCACAATACCTTTGGTCCATAGGAGAGCTTTTGTATTATACCCATCTGATCTACAACTTTGGTGGCTAAACTTGCTATTCATAAGTACATCTGCTCTCCCTTGACCTGGCATGGAATATTAAGTCTATTCATCTCACTCAGGCCTTCACTATGCCAGACGAATCTACAAGTCAACCTCGCCTCCTTCCTTCCATCTTCCGCCATGCAATGTGGCACAACCAGTCTGGGCTGATCATGTCACCTCTCAGTCGTGCCCTTCCTAGTGCTTCTCATCAATTGGGTGACAGGGATGATGACTATATGAAGCCGAGCATGCTGGGCTGATTCAAAGGCAGGTATTCTCTGTAATCAGGGCTCTGTATCATAGCTTCAAGTATGTTGTCCACCTGATCAGAAGTGGCCCATGCATTGTAGCCCAGCTCCATGGTGTGTGCAGCTTCCAGTTTGGCAGCCAGGTCAAAATCATTGAATGCCTGTGGTGTACCAGGCCCATATGACTTGAGGTGCACCACCAATGGCTTTAAATTCAGTTTTCCCAGCTGGATTGCCCACAGAATATAAATATCTAGACAGAAGCAAGTTTAAATAAGTAACTAGAAAAATATTGAGCAGTAAAATTCATATGCTTTCCCATCTAGGTAATGAGATAGTATAATTATATGATCCTTCTTAGGAAGTCTTTTTGCATAGAAAGTGGCTTCTTGAAGGAACCGATGGTAATCTGTTAATATGGGCTGACCATTATACTTAATTGGTTTGAAAGTATTTTTAGAGTCAAGCTTGTCTTTGCTATGGCGGCCCTTTGACTCCTTTTTCTTTTTTGACTTTTTACTCAAAGAAGATTTATTAGATGATGAGTCACTACTCGACTCATCACTACTAGAGTCTGAGCTCAAAGATGATGATGAAGATTCAGAGTCAGAGGAGTCAGAATCTGATTTGTTCTCAGAGCTCGAGGGGTCCTCAGAGTGGTCCAAGTGCTTGACAGAGGCTCAGTGCCTAGGTGAGTCTACCTTTTTGGCTTCTTTTAGAGCCACTCCAAGAATACTCTTCAGGTCAATTTGAGCCACAGGTCTTACCATATCAGGTAAAACCTTACTTTTTGAGACTGAATTTGAATTCTCAGGATTGGCTGATCAATGATTGGCACTTGATCCTTCAGCAGGTTGCTGTATCATGGTAATATTTTTAGATTTATCACCAGAGCATTTCTTATTATGCTTGTTGTCTTGGAATGAGGCCAATGCCACTTTTTGCAATTCAATGTCAGCATCTATGCCCTTTAAGTCTAGGGAGCCAAATTCTCTGGGATCTATCCCCTTTCCTTTGGGCTTGGATGGGCCCTCTTCTTTGCTAGAGATAGAACTGTCTCGCCTCTTCTTAGCTTTCTTAGCTTTCCTGCTAGCTGCTCTCTTATGGTGAGCAGGTTTCTTTTCCTTGTTATCAGAGGGTTCTTTCACAGCAATTTCAGCCATATTATCTTGCTCCTCGGTAAGTTCACGAGGCTGCAGGAATAGATTTTTGGCTAATCCCAAATGTTTGTCTTTGGGCAGGGATTGCCATTTTCACTGCACAGTTACTCACTACTGTGCTTTGTTCTCAGGCCAATCATTCAGATCCTGGTCATTCTCAGAGTCAGTAAAGAGACTCTTATTACATTCTAAATGTGGAGGTATGTCCTTATTATTATTCTCAAAACCGGTAGCTAATTGGTCCATTTTACCTACTACTGTTAAGTTCTCGATGAAGGGAAGGACGGAGTAGGCAGAGGAGATCCACGTCGGAGCTACGTCGGAGTACATCAGCAAAGTGTCAAAAAAGTTTCCGGGTTTTTACCCATTTTGGGTGGTTTTTTGGTTTCCCGGAAACCTGCCGAGATATTTTCATTCATTTCGCTAACGAATTGCTACATTTGGATTAGTGCCGAAAATTTTGCCTGCCAGGTTTTTGGAAAATCGGACCTGGGTTTCCAGGTTTCCGGATTTCGACATTTTTGGACCATTTTGGGCTGGTTTCCATGGTTTTTTCGGTTAGAAAACCCCAAAAAACTTTTTTGCCGGTTTCCTGATGTACGTCGGTGTCGGAGTTGGTCTTAGCGTAACATATGTAGACGTAGGGTTGAGACTTCAGCTTCAACATGTGTGTTGCACTCCGTTGTCTGGACGTTGTCTCGAATTTCGGAGTCGGATCGGAATGAGAGAGCAGAGTAGAGAGCATGGATTGATTAATGAACAATATACGAACTGAGGTACCTAATAATAGTTCTAAGGTTTTTATACTACGGAGGAAACTAAGCGGAGACCGTATGTGTACTAGTGAGCAGGCAGACGTGTAAGTTACTCTGCTCTACTCGGAGTTGACTAGCTACATGTAATCTAAGTGTCTACATGTTCCGGGACTTGTAGTACTTTGAGGGATCATGAGGTCGGAGTTCATATAGTCGGAGATTGGAGTTGGTCGGAGGCGCGTATATAACAACTACCTCCTTGTCCTGCAAGGGGGTGGTGGGTCATGAAGCAGTGACCTCGCTGTACAAGTGAGTGTCACTGTCGGATCTTGGGCTCCCAGGAGCCCAGCTCTCAGCAGCTGAAAATTCTGCTCTGGTCAGAGACATGCTGGCCAAGCATGGAGGCACAATGACTCTAGCAATGTCCTGGTGCTTAGGAGGGGGTGTCCTCATAGTAGCCATTTTTCAAAGAGAGATAGATTGATTGAATAAAATGAAGCCAAGGCACTGTTAGTTAGGCGCTGTGGTGAAGTTGATGGTGAGACCAGGATGGGAGAACAGTCCAGTTCATTACAGTCCAGAGGAATAGTAGAAATGTGTGATGACCAAAATCTATGAATTTTAAGGCACTGTAGGCTGTTCTATATTGCATTGTTATGTCTGGTTGTATCTACATATTATCTGCCCACAGTATGCTCTTAAATTCTCTCCAATAATTAAATGAAGCACAACATAATTTTTAGAAAGCTCTAAGTATTTTTAGTGGCTTTGCAAATATGGACAGTGAACAAGCCAGATCTTCTGTTCTACTCATCCAAAAATCACCATTTCTTATGAAGAATGTTCCTTCCAACCTATGGTACAGATTATGGGTACTTTGAAAGTTGGTCATTTTCAATCCTCTGACTGAAAAAAGGTACTCTGATGCCGAACTTGGAGACATACCAGTGGTTTGTATTAGGGGGAATTTAGTAAAGTAAATATTTACAGTAATGAAGGTCCTATCCAGAATTTTGCCTGTGGTTTTGAATATATGTAAAGTACAATACACATTAATATCTGGGTCAAATCATGGGTGAGGCATTGTAGGCAACATGGGTTCTACATAATCTCCTGGCATTAATACAGCACCTGAATAGGCTGGAGGCCAGTCAATGGTCTCTGATGGTGGCTGTGAGGCATAATTCAAATTTGAGCCCTGGTATAGTGTACCCTCAGGGGTCATGGGTAAGGGTACACAAGGATAGGGGTAAGGGTCTTGATGTCCAGACCCTTGACCCCTCAGCTTACATTGACACAAGAAACAAATCTTATTAAATAGCAAGTATAGCATAGTTCCATTAAAACCTTACTACTATATGGTAATATTAGTTTGACATAGATAAAAGTCAAATCAAAAAAGTCTCTTTGAGCTAGATTCTCTTGACTTTGATGAAGGTTTCAGACAATAAAGTTGTTGCAAAGACATTAGAAGTGAAATTTGATAGGAAACCAATGTTGCAGTGGGTTTATAACTACATACTACTGATAAATCCACCTTGGCCCTATGTACCCCAGTATACCCTGCAGACCCTTGAGGGAATGACCCTTGGGTCCAGGGGTAAGGGTCCTAGAGGGTAGGGGTAGGGGTCACTCCTCCAGTACCCAAGGGTTACCCCTGCCATTGCCTAATCCTCATAGCCTCTGCTAGCTGTCTTCTCAATGCCTTAATTGTTAGATGGTGAGAGCTGTCCTTGGGCTTGTTCTAAGCTAGCAACATGGTAATTTGTAGTTGTGCAAGCAGGTGGTGTATTCTGTGCACTCACAGAATTTTGGTAGGAAGGGAAGGTGGATTACAAGGAAAGGGGCAAGGAGCAGTTAAATGTTTAACTCAATTTCTATCATTGGCAGAGTAGTCATAGACATGTAAGAGATTATCCGCACTGAATGAAGGGGAGTGTGGCACATATGTATACAGCATAAGAATAAATATCTGATGGAGTAGACATACTATTTGGTTATCCATCCACCACAGTAGACTCTTCAATGTCAAGTTCATCTAGGTCTGAATACAAACAAATCATTATCAAAATCCTAACCCAAAATTTAAAGCATAGAGAGCACTTTATGCACCTGGATGAAATTCTTCCCTCCTGTACCTCTTCAAAGCTTTTATCAAATGACTGAACACAATGAAGAAAAGCAGCAGGAATATGTATCATTCAGGGTACTGCTCTTGGGTCTCTGCTATCAGAGCATGACAATAGGGTGAAGAGTGTCTTGAAGGAGCATTTGAAGGCAGTATAAAGAACAAGAAAAGAGAGAGGATTGAGCTAAAAAATAGATTGTTCACTGCACAGGATCAATTTGAAGGAAAGAGTGTTCGGGTATGATGGGGAGTCGGAAGGTGAGAATATCACTACCTTATTGGTCCCGAGGTTGCTCAGAAGACAGAAAATCTCAGTGGCAGTCTTAGCTTGCTGTTGAATCATGTTGTTAAGCATGAATTGCCAGCCTCAATGTCATTGAGTAGGCAATGCATCCTGTCATGTATGAAGACTACCATGGAGATTAATGACCAGAAGGATCATGAATTTCTAATTGAAGTGTTCAGCATTGATGATTTCCTGGGCTCAGTATCCAAGATTCGGTTCAAGCTTTCACAATGAATTCATTACTGAAACAGTTTTAATAAGTCTTAGTCAGAAAAGACGGCCAGACCATTTGTGCTATCCCAACACTAGCTCCTTCACCAAGGTGACTATCCACAAGGGATAGGTAAATTTGTCCTTGGGCAACCTTGGGCACTCTTCTGGCTGTGCTGAGCATTTTGTAAAAACACGTGGGTGCTTGAGAACATTCCCTTTAGTTTACAAGGCTCAGTTATTTAAAGCTGGGTAATCACCTTGTCGTCAATTGACAGTCAAGGATGCAGCAGTAAGTATGTTCTCTTTCCACATTAATTCCTTGATACAATTTCATGGTATCACCATCTTGACCAGAGTAAATGTGCATGCTCATGCCTTATCTATGGTCAGAGTTGACTCCTTTTCCATTGCCAGAAGATGATAGCATGTCGTAAAAGGTCGACAGCACCTGTGAACAGCCATTTCCTTGGGTAATGTCAGATGCTTCATTGAACAAGTACTGTATGTCCATGTGTAAAGAAGGCAAGCATGGAACTACTACAAGGAAGAGACGACCTACAATCCACCGAATGCGGCCCAAGGTGATATCTCAGCAAAAGATGTTGACTGATGCATTGCACCGACAGGGTGACATGGCTTTAGCAATACTTGAGCACCCCAATACAAGTAAAGCAGCTTCTTTTGTCATAAATGAGGGCATCTATTCACCTGCTATAGATACAGGTTCAGCACAAGCTGAGGAATAGCTCGGAAAGGTGCAGGAGCACAGAATAAGGGAGATTGAATACTTGAAGGGGCTCAGCATAAATTTAACATGAGAAGTCGTAAAACATACCAGAGGTTCACCCAAAAAACATCCCCTGAATTCTGCATCCGCTGTTATAGGTCCTCTGCCTTCAATATGAGATTCTGCAGTCTCAACGGTACAGACTTCGAAAGATTCCTATATCAATTTGATGTTCGTGTTGTATTCAAAAAATCAGGGCCTGTACATGGATAGATGAAACACTGGCTTACCGTAGATTAGAGCAGGTGACAGTGGCAACGTCTATCAAGTAATAGAGCCCTATACAATAGATTTCACTATCAGATATTTCTGTTAAGAATGAGGACTTATGTACCTTATAATTTGAGAGAAACACGGTGCCCTATGATAGATGCATTTAATTTTCGAGGGAGGGGTGGCAGCATGCAGATAGGAAGTCGTTGAAGGGGAGCAGTGCATGAATACAAGTTGAAAGTATCCTAGTTAAAAAATTAGAATAAATCGGACATGTGGATGAAGATCACAACATACCATATATGGAAGGACGAGGGCAGCAAGCAGTTATGCCCGTGATCATGTTCGATTTCCTGTAGGTCAGATTTTTGTGTAGTAGTTACCAGTGGATATATGAATGCACTTACCTTGCAAGAATTGGCTCTGAGGCTAACGCGGCTCGAAGCACTGCAAAAGGAGAAGTACATGAAGAGCACACGACCAGCTTTACCCCCAGCATAAATGCCAGAGGTCATAGCTAGGCCATGCTGCATCTCTGCAGACTCCAAGTTCACCGGCAGCACACAGCTGCACAGATGGAATGGCCTCCCATCCAGCCCACAACCAACACCAAACGTGCAATGGAAGTTAAACTCCCACTATGCATTCAGAAAACATGCCCAGGCATTGAGGGTAAGATCCTCAATAGCTGGGCAGTGGTGGAAGAGGAGTTGGCAAGGAGAACATCGAACTTTGTGCAGAAACAGCTGCACATCCTGGTCATGTGGTCACGCCAGCTCTGCAGATGTTCGACTTCTGTTCTGAATCTCTGCGTCCTCTTCTCTCACCACCACCACTCCCCTTCCTCCTCCCTCTTTTCCTCTCCTCTCTCTCACCCTTAGGACCATGGCTGCATGCCCCTCCCCTCTTCTGAGGGATGTGGGCATGTGTTCTCTGGCTGGATGGGGGCTGGACATGCAGGGCAGATCTGTGTAGTGGGAGGCCCGGCCAGGTGAGTAAGTCGATTGCGAGCTCATTCTGCTGTTTTTTTTCTTGATTTTTCTGTGCTGACAACCTGCCCATAACCTCCCACAGGTGCATCACACCCGCCACTCACCGCTGCTGCCCTGCCCTCGCTTGCAATTGCGAGTCAGAGATTTCTAGCCCATGCAGTGGTTCAACCACTGTATGGGCGATTTTCTGTGGATGGGGAGGTCCTGCACGGCCACTACACCCATACTCACATCCATTTAACTGTTTAACTGGACCATGCCCTGTTTCTGGTGACACACCGCTTCCCTCACACCAAGCTCGAGATGGAGGCAGTTTTGCATGCTCATGCATGGGGAATCCCTGCACTTTTTTTTTTGAGGCCGTTGAGGGTCGAGGGTTGTTTATGCTTCTCGAGAGGCTGCTTCGTTAGCCATTACCTCCACCTTCACCCTCTCTGGCTTGCGATTGCGAGTCGGATGTTGTTTTTCGGGCTGGGGCAGGAGTTTAACTTCTGTACCAGCCTTTCTTTGAGGCGACGAGTGTATACCAGTCTGCTATTGCAGTGCGTGCTCCCCCTGGTGTGTCTGCTCAACCAGACATGCCCCTCCCTCACTTGCAAGAGTGAGTTGGAGTGTGTTTTTTTTGCTTCAGCAGAGGCTAGACCTCTGCTCAGTGTTTCTTCATCAATGGCAATGCTCGAGGAGGCTGCTATGCCTTCTCAAGTGGCTGCTCAATCAGTAGCGATTGCCATTCACCCTCCTCACATTCAACTGTGAATTGGAGGTGTCTTCTGCTCATGCATGGAGTATCATTCCTGCATGAGTTTTCGAGCAATTGAGGTTCAATGAGCCCCGGGTAGAAGCCCATTAGCCCTCTGGCACATCTGTTCAACCAGACCGTGCTTTTGACGCCTCCAATTGGAGGCATCGTTGTTCTTCCTGTGCTGGTGGGAAGTCCAGCAGCTGGAGACGTGTTTGGGCTAGCAAGCAGGTCTGGTGTCTTCAACAGGTGCAGGACTCATCTGCTTTATAGCACATCTGTTCAACCAGACATGCCTGCTTTCATTCTCACCGCCTCTAACTTGTGCAAAAGAGTGCTCTTATATAATATTGTCATTTATTTTTCCTACCACATGACGATGCAGTACTCATTGAGCTCCCCCTTTTTGTTTCTTTTCATGACCTTGCCATTTTCTTTCTTTCATTTTGTCTGCTCAACATTGAGTTGGTTGCTTACTAATCCCCTTCCTTCCTTTTATAGACTCCACATCCAGCTTGACAAAAATCAAGCCTCATTCCATGCTGAAGATGCGCAAGCGGTGGATGCATTATGATGCGGAGTGGTTGATGAATGATCAGGAGAGGGAGGTGAAGGTGGAGGTGAGTGCTTGGGGGGAGAGGGTTGGGCTGAGCATTAGGATTGAGGTTGATGCACTGATGAGCCCTCGGTCAGGTAATTAAGTTTTATTATTTGGAGTATTACTGGAACTGATGCATATATTCATAGATTCACCTATTCCTCTGCAGCAGTATTGATCGGACTCTAGAACCCAACAATACATGCTGTTGGATGATGTGAGGGGAATGTAGGCTACTTCTATCATACCGGCTGACTTGCATAATTTACCCTGATTTTCAATCCAAGTTGACTGGAAGGCCACTTGGCGAAAATATCTGTCAATGTATCAGGTTAATCTAAGATGATGATAGTCACTGTTGCACCTGATAAGACTCGTAATTGGTAGTATCAGACCTATGCAGGGGCCAGCCCAACTATCTGGCACAGTGTGCGAAGCCAAAATGCTGTATTTTAAAATGCAGGTCAGAGGGTCAACAATATTGGTCAGCTCTCGCTGGTATTGGAATTATAAATAATGGTGCATTCCAATTTTGTGTGGATATGTAATGTCATGCAGAGCCTCATGGATAAATGTACATGTAAAAGCCTTGAAAAATAGTGTGATGTTGAGTAACGATCAGTGATGGAAGTCAGCTGATCATATGAGTCAGCACATGGTGAGAGGTTGGGTTGTGAGGTTGAGAGGTTAGCAAGTAAAAGATAGCTTGAACGATACTGTATTCACTGGGAGTGGTAGTACATGGAAGTCTCATATTTATATGTGTTCGGTACATAGTATAGAGTCACTACTGAGTCAGGTAAACCAGTCAGGTACATAGTCAATTCGAGTCAAAGAATAGGAAATGATTTGCTATGAGTTAACTTTATGGAGATGAGAGGAAACAAAGTCATATCATACAAAGGGAGGTGGAGATTCAAGAGATAAGATAAGATAAAACCTATTGGTATGTGAAGGTCACGTATTTGCCACAAATAGGTCCCTCTCAGGATAGCGATTCATCCGCTTTGCCGGCACAGTGCAAATCATGGCTAAGGGATATCCCATCGAGCTATGAAGATACTAGGCCACACAGATTCTGGGCCATGATATATTTGGATAGAAGACAATGTTTGGTCCTAGACAGATTGCAGATTGAACAGCATTGCAATGGGATGCCATGGTTACAATCACTCCATAGATAAACCACTGCTTCTAATAGGTACAAATACCCAGCAGACTGCACACAACAAGAACCGAGTCCCATTATGCCCGAATACAATAGCAGTACTGTCGACTTTTTCACAGCATACCCTCCTGAACGTGCCTTCCTCCCTCATTGACTTCCAACCTCAACCTCACTAGATGCTGTAGGGGATATTGTCAAGAGGGATCTTGAGCAACTTGGGATATCCTGTGGTGATTGGCCTTTTAGACAACTGAAGCCTGTCCTTGCATTTAGTATGCACCTTTCATATGTTATGAATTCCTCTGATAGTCATTCACACAGACCCCTTTGAAGATGATAACTACACACACCATGATGTGACAGACACCATTGGCAAAATTGGGTCGGACACCACCTGTATGCGCCCTGGTGATATATCAATTAGTATGACCTTGGCTAACTCAAGTATTGGTCTATACTTCCAGTGGGCAGGTGCCAACTGGCAGATGACCTCCCTAGGCCAAACAATGGCCAGAACCACCAGCTTAAATGGGGGGCGCTGTTTAGCGCATTGCTCGATGTCGGGGCAGGCGGGGGGCAGGATATGGGTACCATTGGATAGCCCCAATTTTTCTTTATCCATATCACCTGTTTGCGCTGCCGTAGGGGGGCGGGATGGGCTGGATGCTGAGGGAGGGGTTTGGATAAACCTGGAATATTTCGGGACAGCATCAATTACATGATGTCATGGATTTAATTAGCCGTTCCCAGCATACTATTTTAATCTTGGCACTTCCAGGTGCCTCGGGATATTTCTCTGGCACCCGAAAATAGCTTGGCAGGCTGAGGTACAGGATCCGGCACGGCGGAAATGGCTGTCCTGATATGGCTGGCTCAGGATTTGCTGCCTGTTACACTTTCTCTGGGTCATTATATACATTATGTAGTACCATTGTAATCTACAGGTCAATAGAAGCTTATTGGTACTACTTTTGTCTACGTAGAATGACAGGAAGGGATGGATGTGGCCACGCGCATCTGGATGACGCTACAGCATAGTGTGGGTGTGGCTGTGAGTGTTATAAATAGATTCAGCTGTCCTGATATGGCTGGCTCAGGATTTGCCCCTTGGTATACTTTCTTCGCATCGTTATATACATTATATAGTACTATTGTAATCTACAGATGAATAGAAACATATTTGTACTACTTTTGTCTACGTAGAACGACAGGAAGGGATGGATGCGGCCACGCGCATCTAGATGATGCTACAGCCTGCGTGGGTGTGAGTGTTATAAATAGATATATGCCATCAAATATTGGCTTTTCATGTCCTCCTGTTCTCAATTCTTCTGCCACTTCAAATTGAGGAACACATCCAAATTCTATACATTATCACAAAGCCGTTGATACCCAATTTGTGGGTGATAACACACGGGGTAGCTTGCACTAGCATTTGACAAAGTTGATTTTTATCAAGTCACGTGCGCCATGTTGAACTGAACCCCACACACCCTCGGCGCACCAGATAGGTACAGATACCTGCATTAGAACATCGGGAAGTAGTAATACCATATATTTATAATGATAACCCTGAAAAAAATGAAATGAAAAGCAGAATACGAAATAAATGATATGGAGGGGTATCTACAGATGCCCGAGAACCATTGTGCAGTCCTCTAGAGCCAAAAGCCAAGCCTTGCGGGCCTTGCCAGTCTCTTGAGCGCTGATGCCCCAATAAAATAAGGCTGCCACGATGCTGAGAATCCCATTCTTACCTGACCTCCTTAATGTCTCCCAATTCCCATCCAACTGTGTCTTTTTGATGCTACCTTTCACCGTTTGCCATTCAGGCTGCAAGGAGGCCCACCAGGCCTTGAAATCATGCTCAAACTCCTTGACGTGAATGTCAGGGTGCCATGTCACAGATCGGCCATGAGCAATCCAGTCGTCTATGGTGATGGGTCTGTGCTTCTTACCCAGCTTCTGCGCCTCTCTAAAACACTCGCGCTGTTCGAAAGCCTTCCACACATCCACCAATGACGTCCACTGCTCCCCGAGTTCCTCCGATGCGAACATCTTGCAGACATTCACAAACCAGTTGGGAGGATGGGACGGGTCTGCATCGGCCTCTCCACCATTGCGATGCTTCGACTTCGGCTCAGAAGTTGTACTTCCACCTACTTCGGGGTCTCCAGCACCACGTCATCATTTTGTAGGGATAGTTCGACTTGAGGAGGGAGGGTTTTCCATGACAGGAGGCTGGGAAGCCATAGAATCTGGTTTGGACTTCGACAATTGGGCACGAGTGCGACGCTTGGTGGTGTTCTGTTCAAGGGGCACAGATTCCGATTCATCTTCGACAGGCTGAGTTGTCTTTGACAACAATGTAAGCGGCGGCATTGGTGAGGTAGACGACACGGGCGGGCATGAGGACGGGGACGATGAGGAATTGGATGATAAAGTCAGGGCAGTCGATAGGGCAATAGGCAGTAAGGTGAGCAAAGAATTTGAGGTGGAGGAAGAGGGTGTAATCGACGTGGGCGTTGCGAGTGACAAAGAGTGTGCGGGTGGTGCATCGGGCATGTAGAGAGCTGGAGAAGGAGCACCTGCGCCAGCAGCTAGAAGCACTGCTTTACTGGAGGGCAGCGGGGGACTGGAATGGCAAGGGGACAAAGGAGGCATGTTTGGTTGACTAGGCGGATGGGGAGAAGGAGCCCTTGGGCCAGCAGCTAGAAGCGCTGCATTGTTGGAGGGCGGTGGAGGACTGGAACAGTGAGGGGACAAAGGAGGCATGTTTGGTCGACTAGGCGGACAAGGAGAAAGTAGATTGGAAAGCTGCATGGAGTTTGAAGCTGGTATTGGGGGTCCAGATGGCAATATAGGCATTGCCAAAGCTGAAGTGTTGGGATCTGTTGAACTATTTGCAAATGCTGGCGCCAACTTGGTAGCAATCGGCTGGGGGGAGTTTTTTGACATATTTGAATTCAGTGCGGCGGTGGTTGAGGGAGTATGAGTGGAAATGGCTGGAGACGGGGTGCCAGCATGCGTCGAAGTGTAAATTCCTGGAGCGGAGTTCGAGGAGGTTGCGGTGGGATTTGCGTGCAAAGAGGTTGGAGTAGGATCGGGGCCCATGGCAGGAGATTCTGAAGGTGGAGCAGAGACGGCGGTTGTAGCAGGTGACAGCAATCACTGAGCCATGTCGGCACCAAGGGCAGGTTCTGATCCATCAATGTCGGGAACCGTGTGGAATGTAGCTCCTCCTTTCTCCAGCTCAACCTCATCCATTGCCTTGAAGTTTTCATCCAGGGAAATGGCATGAGCTTGACACTCTTCCACGGCTATTGGGTTTGGAGTAAGCAATACATCGCAGCTGGAGGGGTTTAGGGGGACTTACTATAGCACTTCCGCAAAAAACTGCCATATGCAGGAATAATAGACTCCTTCCACTTCTGCCACTCTGATCAAGCGAAATTCATCTTAATGTCTCCAGAAGTGGTCCCCGAGTGAGCACTGTCGGCTTGTTAGCAAATCATCAAAAGGAATTGCCATGAACATACCTGATGACAGTGAGCCTTCCTGCGTGTGCAGGTTCCAGACCCCCAGCAATAAATGAACACATCCACCCAGTAGCCTTGCAGATTCCGTCGAGAATAGGCTGAACAAACTGAGCCAACCCTAAGATGCATCTAGGAGCAGATTGCAAAGTTAATGATGATACAAATGAGATGAAAATAGTGAGCATACCATTGGTGATTGGCAGGAAGCATTGAAGGTGGGCCTTTGATGGATGATTCCCACTGTGCAACAGCTTCTTCCTGCTGCTTGATTGCCAACTTCTCAAATCTCTCCTTTTCCTGAGGTCCCAAAGCTGCATACATCTCTGTTACCACTGTCTGATGAATTGACGCCAACTTCTTCTTGCTTTCCTTGGCCAACTCTAGCCGCCATTTTGCCTCCGCTTCGATTGCATCGCATTGATGTACTCTCCAAACATTGCTGGCAGTTTTGAGGCGCGGCTGGTTGTCCTTAACACTGGTGAGCTTTTGTAGAAGAACACGATAGGATCCCTCTTTGGAGGGATCATCGGAGGGGTGATCTTTCATGTATTGATAAACTAACCAATGTTTGATTTGCTAGAAGTGATCATCAGTTTATTGCCTTCTGATATAAACAAACGTACACCACTTACAGCTCTATGATAGGTGATCAACTCCCCGTGTTCTTCTAATTTCTTGATGTGCAGTGCGTACTCCTCTGGCATAAGCTCTTCTTCCTTTGGAGGCTCTGGCTCTGGGTCTGCTTCGTCATCGTTCACCGCATCTAATGCCTCCTGCGTTGGTTCCTGGTCTTGAGGGAGTTCAACTGGGAATCTCTTGAAGTACCGCTGCTGAATAACGGTGATGGCATCAGATGTATAATTCCCCTCAACTGCTGCTTCATAGGCTATTTTTTCCCTGATGAGAAACTCCTTTCATTTCCCTTGGAATGCTCCTGGGTTTACCATTGGGTTCTACCGGCTACAACAAAAATGTGAGTCATGTCTTGACTGAATGACATGACGACCACTTACCCTCTGGACAAAGCTTCAAATTTCTGGTGTATCGGATAATGGAAATGTGTACGGGAGCGGATGCAGCTTCAAATTGCTCTTTGTAGCTTCTATGAGGAAGGCAATGAGGTGCAAAGATTTCTAATGCAGATGGTAAGTGAAGCTCAAGTATCAAATAAAGCATGAACTTACTTGGCATATATTGACTTCTAGAAAGAATGCAGCTTCAAATTGCTCGTTGTAGCTTCTATGAGGAAGGTAGTGAGCTGCGAAGATGTCTGACATGGACTGTAAGTGAAGCTCAAGTATCACATAAAGCGCGGACTTACTCAGCATATATTGACCTCTAGAACGTTGAGGATTGGCACAAACACCCTTTGAAGAAGACTGAACAATGAACTTGGCTAAAACTGAGGCAGACGGCTGCCAAGTCGTGTATGACCCCCAAAGAAGAAAATTGGTATGAAGGCGTGTATACGCGTTGAAGCACTGGTTCAAGAAGGGTGCCCACACTTGTTTATGAGAGGGTTGGAACCGACCTGTTCCCCCATCAGGACTTTCCCTGGTTCACGAGGTTCATCCACACGAATGGTTCGTTTGCTAGCAGGGTCAGTTTCGCGTCTTTCTAGCTGAAGAAATCAATCTTTTAACGGAGCCAATCCCCTTCCAATCCTCTTCGCAACTCACCAATTTATTCCTAAAATACTCCCCGATGGTGATCTCCAATTCGACCGACTGGTTTGCCAAGTTCAAGCGGCTTGCTTCAAGAACCTACCCTGATCAACCAAACAATTATGGCTCCTGCAACCGATTTTTTCGGTCTCAGCTACAAACACCACTCCCTTCCTTGGCTGGGCGTGTCCCTGTCATTTTATGGGGGTATTTGAATGCGAAAATTTGAACATCCATCCCAAAGATCTCACCCCCTCTTGCAAAAATCCCATTTGAACAGATATTCCTTCTCACACTCCAACTCAAGGTCAACGTGAGCTATCTCATCCCCCTCCAGCCTGACCGTACAGCCTGACCACCATTGCATTTAGGTAACGGATCCTCAATGAACACCACTGGGGCGGGCCTGCCTGCCAGTGCCGCTCAGCCTGCTGGTGCTTCGTCTGTCCCTCCTGCACTGGTGACGTCGAGCTCCACCCCCACGTCGATGCCTGCCTCCACGCCCAGCACTGCCCCAGCCACCCAGGTCACAACGGCGGCACCCACAAATCCGAATGTCAGCACCACCATTGTCCCCGACCCCAATAGGTTCAACTGCTCTTTCTACAGCCTTTTGCAGCGCGCATTTTGGGTCATGACAGTCGGCAGTGGACTTGGTGTATATGGTACTTGGTAAGTATTTCCATGATGGCTACTGGCTGTTTTTGCTCACACAAACTATATTTCAGGTCTTCTTGTCAAGCCATTACCAGTGGCATTTCCGGTGCTTCCTACATGAGAGTCATTGGTTGGGATGCCGCTGTGCAGGCTTTTCGTGACACCCTGGTCAATCGTGAAGTCCGCTTTGCTGGACCTAGCACCAGTGCGCAAAGCAGGTGAACTCAGCAGAGTTCCAATGTGCTTTCACCCACATGCAGCAACAACAGCACTCCACGAATGCTGACTGCTCAGCCCACTCCACCATCTCGCACCGTTCCATTCAGGCAGCAGATGCCTCGGGTCCTCTTTCCTCCAAGGACTCCCCTACCAATAAGCCCCACGCCAAATGTAGTCCCCGAGACACCACTGCCTACCCCTGGCCGGCAGGGTAACCCCATAATGATTAACGATACCCCATCTCCCCGAACTTCTGCTGCTGAATGCCCCAATTTCTTCCATCACATCGCAAGGCCTGGCTTCGTTCCGAGTCATGGTTTTGCCCCTCCTGGTGTTTCCCTCTGTATGCGACAGTATCGAACTCACCCCTTTACCGGGGAACGTATTCTGGTTGACACT